>JARHVA010004986.1:1162500-1177500 GCA_037957365.1 Torreya grandis
TACCTATAGATGAAAGTTTTTGAGACAAAATATACCCTTAAAATATTACAATGGGAAGATACCAAAAAAAGGGGTATACCTTAAGGATATTGGGGAACTGAAAAGGGATCAAAATCCTCAAATATAAAAGGTAATATGAGACAAAAATAGGATAGCTAAAGTAAATGAAAAAATATGGGGCTTGGAAGCTAAATTTGGAATATGTGAAATCGTTCATAAGTGTAAACATTTCAATAAGCCAAGACAATCGACATCAATCTACAAGGGATTGATGTCAATTTATGGGATTGACATTGATTTGGGTAATCAAAATCAATTGTGAGAAAGGCTATATATAGGCATCTGACATGGCATAAGGCTCATTTAGCTATCAACATGAATAAGAATATAAGAGCAAAATTTAACGTGTCAACCTTACAAGTAGATGTGAGAGACAATGGAGGTGAGCGAGAGCATATTATGATGATGATGAATATAGTATGAGGTGGAAATTATGTATGTGTGGCTAAATTTAGTAATTTATTTATTATTATTTTTTTCCTTAAGAAATTTAGATTGTAAGGAAATTTTTGGGGTGAAATAGGGGTAAATATGTAGGTTTTTATATATATTTATTTTTTGTAGGCATGTACAACCTAAGCGATAATTTTTTTGGGTTGAGGGAATCGATGTTGATACATTAGGATCAACACAATTAAAATGGATCAAAGATGATCCATAAGGATCATTTTCAATTGGGGTTAAATCAACATTGATCTTTAGAGGATTGATAAAAAGCACAAAAAATAGGCTTTTGATTAACTAAAAACATGTTTCTGATAGGCATAAGAGCTTCTAATGATGAGGCATTAGGTTACTCTATTATTAGAGTAGTTACAGGAGTTTATGGGTGGTGAGGATTGAGCTCATCTACAGGTGGTTGGATTCGAATAGATTCAACATTATCGCCATTTCCATTAGGATATCAATATGATAATGGTGTTTCTAGAGCAGCGGGAGTATACCACTAGCACTTTTTGGTTACTAATTGGTGAGATGAATATCACCATAGAGGACATCTATCATATTATTTGACTACTAATTCTAGGTGATCTTATATATACTATGGATGAGGCTAGGAAAGAAATGGTGCTAGCATGATTATATGGTGAGGATGTTCTAGAAATTAGATTCTTTACTGGGGGTTGTCATTCTAACCATTATATGACTAGGATCTTGTGTAGAGACTAGTATCGATGATGATGATGATACTAGCAATGACCTACTATGTGCTACATGATTCTGGGGGAGAATAACTACCATGGAGTTTTACTGGCATTATAGCAGACATGGTAGAGTTCTAGACTAATTTTGCTTGGGTGCCCACACTATTGGGGTATATATACAAGGAGTTATGGAGTCGGCATACTAGGCACCACTTAGGGCTTGACATAATGTTTATATTACATTATTGGTTGTATAATCACATCCAGTGATTTTCCCCATAGGGACCCCATGGACTAAATTTGAAGAGATGGAATACAAGATAGGCTTCTTCTAATGGAAGGAATACCTAGTTGTTCCATATGTAGATAGGGTAGTGTGAGATCTAACACACTATAGATAGGTGTTCATTAGCTTACATATAAGAGATGTTATCTATAAGCCTTATGTACACTTCCTAGCATGGATTGCTTTAGTGGTGTATATAGGTGTTGTTGCCTAAGAGATATGGGTACATGGACAATGATAGGAACACCTTCAGTTATTTTATTTTGACAAGGTCCATTAGTAGTTTGGATTTTTACAAGATTTTCCCTTAGCCTCATGGTTGCATAGGTGGGAAGATATAGAGCTAGACTAGCTTGCACTTCACACTAAATTTATTTTGATGGGGCCATAAGAGGAACACATGGTGAGTGACTTAGATGATATCAAGTACATGGATGATTATGTAGTTTGGTTTATAGCTGAGATGGTGAGGAGGTAGAAGAGAGCAGTGAGACCATGACATGAGGTAGTAGTGGAGGAGGTGAGGAAGGATGACAAGGAGAGAGGAGAGGTGGAGTAAGAAGCTTTGGATATACACATGGAGGAGGCACCACAATAAATGCCCTTATAGATGATCCTATAGATATGGATTTAGTTATTGCTAAGAGGGATGGTCTGTGAGTTGAGCTATAAGAGGCATGGGCAGCCCATATTACTTTATAGGGGTAGATTTCCATATTATAGAGTGATCTAGAGAGTAAGAGAGGTCTGGATGACTAAGCCATATAGGAGCATGATAGATACAAAGCAAAGCTAGAGCAGATGAGGTCTACTTTGGTAGAGAGATGAGCTCCAGATATTGCAAGATCTAGTGTTGCACCTCTAGATATGGTACCACTCTAGAGATACATGGATTTGGTTTTTGAGATGTCATATTATTTGAGGATAGTATAGAGATGGCTACTAGATGTGGCTCAATTTTATTCATACATGTCTAACCATAATAGATCATAAAGGATTCCTAGGGGGTCTACGAGTAGGAGTGCAGTGAGTCGAGGAGTAGATGATGAGGGAGGTGATAGCATTCAGCTTAGTAGGATTGATTTTACTGAGTAGATTATACTATATGGATCAAGAGCCCATTTTTATTCATATTATGACATTTGTATAGAAATTTGAGATATATATATATATATATATATATATATATATATATATATATATATATAGACATTGCTTATGTTTATGGGTGGATCATGTGTGTTTGTTTATAGATTTATTGATGGTTACGGATATGTTATATTTTTATTGATAATGTGATGTGATGGTTTATAGATTAGATGTTATGTATTTTGATTCTGATCATTTCTATCATATACACTATGGATGGATTATACATTTGACACAGTATATGATGAGATGAGTTTTTACCAATGGATTATGATTATGGATTATGCTTGTTTTTTATATAGATCATTATTAACCTTTTTAGATGTTTATGGTTTTTAGATGATTGAATGTAAATAAATTGTGGATTCCAGATTTATGCTTAATGATGATTATGTATTATAGATAAATTTTAATTATTTATTGTGCTAGATTTATGTATTTTAGTGTTTATACATTATTTTTGTGCATGTCATTAACTTGGACCATAACCAAAAGAGAACCTCTCATATGCATGGCATATGCATCCTTAGCTAAGTGATAAAAGATATTGACTCAACCTTGGTTAGCTAGAGCTTTAACCTTAGGCAAGGATGGTATGATTTTGGTAGGATGGGGGATGAATTACTTTAGAGATAACTTTGATCACCTCATATTTTAAAATTAGGATTTATCTTTCAAAAATCACTTTTATGCCAATGGGTAGACTGATCAATATAGGAAGTCTACAATTAGAAAGATGATCAATACGAGAAGATTTCATGGGATATTGCTTTTGACAATTTATTTTATTACTTTTATTACTTTTTTTAGGGCTTTTAAGTAGCATAATTTTGAAAATTGATCAATGCGGGAATTTTTCTTCTTGGTAGCCATCCTTCAAGGGAGTGGTCTATATTTTGACATTTTTTTAAAGCTATCTTTCAAGGGACTAGTCTATTATTTTTCCATTATATTTGATTATAGTTATCCTTTGATGGATCAATATATTTATTTAGCCCATTTTGATACTATGGATTTTCATTGCTTACATTTTTTTGGATACCAAAGATAATAATGTAGGTTTGGCATAAAAAGATACCTTAGGATAGTTTCCATGAATTCAAGACATGAGATGAATATGTTATCCTCATAATTTAATGGGATTTAAGAAATAAGGTAAATAATGATTTAGGGTGTCTCCCATTATAAGTGAAACTTATCTATTAGAGAATGTTATGTATAGAACTTGGGTATACATATTCAAGGTTGAGGTTATAGTGACTACCAAATAACCACATAACTCTCATATCATTATTTAGTATTTTGGGACAAAGGAGATATGATAGTATTTGAGATAAACTAACCCAAATGAGCCAAGATACATTAACTATAGAAATGACACATATAAGATGCATTAAGAGGTTCTTGTTTAGGTTTACCATTAAGAGAGGCTAAATGATATGCTTTAGATCTATATTTATGGGCTATGATGTATGGTCCAAGCTGATTAGGAGAAAATTTGCCCCTTTTACTTCATTCCATATTAGTGAAATGTTGATTTTATTTAATTACAATGTGTCTAATATTAAATTCTTATTCTCTTATATGTTTATTATATGCTTATTTTAGTCATTTCTGATATATACGAAGGTGATCAAGGGCTATTGCATGATGCTCATTTAAGAGTTCACGCTAGCATAAATGTTCTTAATAAAAAATACTCATAAAAAATGATGTCTTTAAGAGAGACATGAAGAGAGGGAATTTGGAATTCCAAAGGAAGTACAACTTTCATACCATGGACTAAGGAAAAAGGAGTAACACTTATAGGGGTTTGAATACTAGTTCGATATGCCCATAAGGAAAAAGGGATGAAAAGATGTCAATATTTACCAATTTCATTGATATATTTGGTTAGGATTTTGAGTAGGGTTTTATTATATGCTTTTTATTGACCATTGTCCTGGGGATAGTAAGGTGAAGAGAAACTTAATTTGATTATAAATGAGTCACATAGTGCCTAGACTTTCTTATTCTTGAAATATTTCCATTATCTATTATTATTTTATATGGAATTCCAAAATGATTGATAATGTGATGGTGGATAAACTCCATAGTATTTTTTTCCTTGTTTGAGATAAGTAGCATAGCTTCTACCCACTTGGTGAAGTATTATGTAGTGGTAATGATGAAATTATGATGCTGAGAGGACTTAGGGTTTATTTTCCCTAAAATATCAAGTCATAATTAAGAGAATAGTGAGAAGTCCCTTACTACCTATAGTGATTTACTAGGTAAATGAGATAATTTTGCCTGTTGTTGAAATTTTACACACCTCTTAACATATGCACAATAATCTTGATTCAGAGTGGGCCAATAATATCCTAGACATAAGATTTTTTTAGCAATAACATGGCCTTTAAAGTGTCAACCACATGACCCATTATGTACTTCTTGGATAGCTAAGGTAGCTTCATGTTTTTGAAGACAATGAAGAATAATACCATCAAAACCACACTTATAGAGAACACCCCCAGTATATATAGCAAGAATCTTTCTATTAAAAGACACACTAGCCACCTTTGGATAGATGGGGAGAAGATAGTCTTGTAGAAAAATAGGTAAATATTTATGCATACCATGGCCCCTCTGGGTTTTCCTTGATATTATTAATAGATGGTAGATTATTTTTCATGTAAGAAGGTTGGTTAACTCAATGGATAAGGACAAATATCTTAGACTCTTGGGATGAAGATGGGATACAAGAGGCAAGAGATACCATAGTATCAACAAACTTATTAGTTATTATAGGAGTAATTTAGATAACATAACATTCAAAAGTAGATAAGATATGATTGGCAAAGGTCTTATATCTTTGGAGGATATCATTCTTGCATTGATATACATGAATAATTTGATTGACCACCAGTTGAGAATTGCCATAGAAATTAATGGATATAACTCCTAATGCAAATGTAATTTGGAGGCCCATGATAAATTCTTAGTATTTAGCCATGTTTTTAGTGCAATAAAAGTCTAATTTAAAAGATAAAGGCATAAGAATGCCTTGAGTAGGGATTAATTTAATTCCTACACCAACTTCTCACTCACATTTGGATCCATCAAAAAGTAGAATCATTTGATATTTTTGAACTAATTGGGAAGTATATGTGATGGATTCATCAAGAAATTTAAAATTGATTGGTTGGTTATCACTAAGAGGTGATTTGGTTAGTTGATAAAACAATAATTTGACTTTTAATAGATTTTTGATGGAGAAATTCTAAATCAAACTTAGCTAAAAGCATAATCCATCTGGCCACTCATTGATTTTGATAATGTCTAGAATGATTGAACTTAAGGGGGTTAGTAGTCATAATAATGTACATCTTGTGGTTAAGTAGGTGGTGATGAATCTTAGATGATACAAGGACCAATGCTAGGCATATTTTTTTGACATGTGGATAACATGTTTTGTATTCTAAGAGGGTACAAATTATATAATAAATAACTCTTTCTTTATGATGCTTATCTTTATGAGAAAGCATAACATCTAGAGCATGATATATAGTTGAGATATAAAGGAAGAAAGGTTATCCTTCCTTAGGTTGAGTGAGGACTGGAGATGATAAAAGATAGTTTTTTAGTGTGTTAAAGGATTTTTGATAGTCAAGATACCACACAAAGAGACTTAACTTCTTTAATATATGGTTGAAAGGTTGGCATATATTAGAAAGTTGGGAGATAAAATGACAAATAGATTGGATCTTGCTCTGTAAACTATGTAGTTGTTTAAGGTTGGATGGAGGAGGCATTTCTAAAATAGCCTTGATTTTAGTGGGATCCACTTCTATTCCATGAATATAAATAATAAAACCCAAGAATTTACCCATCAATACACCAAAAATGTACTTTTTGGATATTATATGCACATGATACTAAAGTAGATGATAAAAAATAACCTTAAGTATGGATAGGTGGTCCTTACAAAATTTTGATTTCCCAAGGAGGTCATCTACATAGTCTTTGATGATTTTATAGATTATGTCATGAACTATATAAGTCATGGCTCATTAATAGGTGGGTCCTACATTCTTTAGGATAAAGGGAATAACATGATAATAGGTCCCCTAAGGAGTAATGAATGTAGTCTTATGTTGACATCCTAGTGTAATAAGTATTTGATTGTAACCAAAAAAACCATCCATAAGGGATAACATTTCATGGCCAGCTATCATGTCCACTAATTGATCAATGTTAGGGAGAGGGAAATCATATTGTGGATAGGAAAGACTTAAATCATAAAATTTAGTATAGATACAAAGTCCCCTTGTAGGCTTGGTCACTGAAATGATGTTTGAAATATAATTAGGATAATCAATGGGTTGAATAAAGTTAGCAAATAAAATGCATTGCAGTTCCTCTTTTACTAGGAGTGCAATATGAGGATGAATTTTTTGAATCTTTTATTTTACTAGATTACCATTAGAAAAGGTGATGATATTATGGATAATGATTTTGGGGTCAATACTAGGCATATCACTATAAGACTAGGCAAAATCCTTGCTATGATATGATAAAAAAATTATAAAATCCTACTTTTCTTCAGGAGTTAAGGATTTGTTAATTTTAATAATTCCTGGGGTCTCTTGAGACCCAATATTAATATCATTAGTGGATTAATTTAATAATATATATATGTTTTAGATGGAAAATAATTACATAAATAATATTTTTCAACACCTAAATGAGTTAAGATTGACTCATCATCTTGACACTGAAGAATAGGGATACTTGGTGTATCATGTCTTATTAAGTTAGGATATGTTAAAGGTATGGTTTAGATCTTACAATTTTAATGAAAGATGAGGGGTTCTATGGATATCATATTAACTAAAAAAAATTAGGAAGGATGGATATAATATCATTGGTTGAGGAATAGGTATCGAATAATGAAGATGGCACTTCTTCTTCCTATAATAATAGAAGAATGGGTTTGGGAGAGGATTTAGAATATTTTTAAAAGCTTGAGCCATGATTTTAATGAGGTTTTTTGAAGTATTCTAATGTGATGTCATGGTAACCTTGCTCATATCTACCCATGCCAAATCCTTTCTAGGCACAATGATAAAGGTAGGTTTGTGTGAACTAGGGTTTGTTGGGAAATGAGAAATTAGATGTGAAGGGTTTAGGATGGTTGTGATTATGAGGTCCTAGGGTAGTTTGATCGATTCCAACATATATTAAGTGAGTACATAATAAAGGTGGGCCAAATGGGATGAGATCACTTGGGTTAGGTGAATACATAGGTTGTTTTTCAAGATGACTATATTCCCTAGGATTGGGTAATAGTTAAGGGTTAATAACTGGTATTCCCCCATTGAAATATGTTGCATCATAGAATTAATGGACTCCTAAGCTGGTAGTTTTAAAGAAAGAATAGTTATGCTAATTGAGGATTGATTAGAAGATGAAGATGGGATTGGGTCAAGTGAGGGTATTATGACATCACTTGGTCAAAAAGTGAAGTTACATGATGTGAAGGGATGCGGAATGATAGGGATGATGTGTACCTAGCATTCATGTTCATACTTAAGTCATCAATGGACTATGGAGAGGACAAATCACATCATGCAAATCCATAGATTTCTTAATAAAATACTATATTAGAAAGCCCCTTCTATTACATAAAAGAGTTCATGGAGGGTGTGAGAACCTATGCAAATGGGAATGACAACTATTCCCACTGTGGGTCCTACCATGTCATTAAATGCATAGAGAATTGATTAGGATTGGGAAATTATAGTTTTTAGTAGTTATAAATATTGGAAAGAATGTGAATAAATAATATTTATACTAGACCCATTATCAATCATAAATATTTTAATTTGTGCTTGATTTATTTGATCTATGATGAAAAGTGGGGGATATTGATCTTCAGGTGATAAATGAGTGACCTTAGAATCAGTGAAACTAACAATAAACACCATTTGAAGGGCCCTTATAATTTTTTTTAATGGTTAAGGCTCATCTATCTATACCTTAATAACCTAGAGAGTTTCTATCATTTCTTGTCAATGGTGTGGAGATTTTTTGATAAGTTCATACAATGACACTTTTATAGGCATTTGGTGGAGTTGTTTTATTATGGAGATTTGTACCAACTCCTTAGATTCATCTAAGGTAGTTCTTATAATAGAGAATTTAGGATTTTTTCTAGATGGTTTAGGCATATTATAGTTAAAGGATCCTATAAGTGAAACCTTGGCTTTATTAGATTTTTATTTTGAGAATGGGTGGCTACATGGACAATGTCAATGTTTAATAATGGAGGGTCTGAAGAACCTACTGACTCTTTATCACTTATATGACTACCAAGATTATAAGTATGTGGAATGGATGGAATAGTGACCTTTTTCTTAAGAGTGTTATAATTTAGATCATCATATTAGATTAACTATTGGATTATAGCCTTGAGGGCCTTAAATTTTTTTGTATCATGTCCAAATACTCTATGATATGCACATATTTCTTGATTTCTATACTAGGAAGGTCTTTGGGGGTAAATAATAATAGATCATATAGGTGGTATCATAGTGAGAGATGTATCCATTAATTATTTTAAGATTATAACATAAGATATTTTCAAAGGGTCATGTTGTGGTTTAACAGTAGGCTGTGGAATCTCTTTTTGAAAAGTATTGATTTTTTGGTTTTAACGTTTAGATTTTATAGTAGAGATGAGTTTAGGCACATTTTATTCAAATGGGATTTTATAAAAATATGGTGGATATCAGGATAGAGGTATGGATAATAATGGGAGGATATTTTGCATTTTCCCATGTCTTTTAATGGAAGAACCTCTGACAGGGATCGAAAATGGATGGGGACATAAAATAGATGATGGAGATCAATCAAAAGGGATAGACCCTTTGTTATTTCATGTGTTAAAAGAAGAGGGTGTATTTAGACTAAAGTTTTTGTCTTTCAATGTTTGAAAAATGTTGAATTTAATTTGAGGATAATCTAAGGCTTTCTTTTGTGGAATACCAAGACAATTGTCCTAGCTATTGATGATAGGAGCTTTACCCTTTCCCTTAGTGTTTTAAGGGTAAGGAGGTGTTGTGATAAAGGATGATTGGTTTTGGATAAAATGATAGGATCCCATTATATTTTGATTTAGGTGCATACCATGAAGAGGTTCACTAAGGACCAAAGGGGTGGGATGTTTGACTCTAGAAGTATTAATATGTTTATCTATGACATCCTGAGGAGTTTCATTTTCCTATTTAAGAGATTAAATGTAGGAAGATGAAGGGGAAGATTCACTTGAATTATCCCATTTAATGATATACAAGATCTCTATAGAGGTTTTGGGAGTTGTCTCGATAATTTTAGGTTGAATTACATTGAAATCATCTCCTGTGAGGAGATACAAGACTAGCAATTGTTGTGGAGTTTCTTTAGGAAATAATTGGTCATAGATGGTATCAATCATATGTGTAGCCTGATTTTGGCTTTCTTTATGTTTATCTTGAAGTGTGTTTCATGTGGATGGATGCTTTGGAAATGGTTATCTAGAATATCTAAATATTGATTAGGAGGAGCATTTGTATTATCCAAATGGAGGTCCCCCTTGTCAATGAGGTTTTGTACCAACTATTTAAAGGATTGACATCAATATATGTCATGTCCTATTACCCTATGATAGGCATAAATTTTATCCTCTTTATACTAAGTGGGTTTAAGACACATATCATCAACTAATTTAATTAGAGGGAGCTTAATAACATTTTCCTATAGTAGTTTATCCAATATAGAAGTGTAAAGTTTTCCTAAAGGGGTATATTTCTTAGGGCTGAAATGAGTAAGGCCCCTAGGTGGTTGTGTTTGTAAAGTGGATGGTCCTAATTGATTAGGTGTTGGAGGGGGTATAAGTTTTTAAAATAGTATCATTTGATGTCCTTTTTAGTTTAGGATTATTAATTTTTGATGGGTCAGGTTTGAAGTCTTTATTGTGTAATTTAACTTTTCCCTCTTCAATGCCATGAACTTATAGTTTTCATGAAATGGTAAAGGCTTCATCGAAAGTGTTAAAATTTTGAACTTGTAACATAGACAAGATATGTTTTTCATAAGATCATGAAAACAATTTAATTAATTTAGGCTATGGCAAAGAAAAGGTTAAATAGTTGATTATGCTATACCAACAAGACATAAATTCTAATATGGATTCATCTTCAAGTTGTTGAATGGTGTATAAATCCATGAGAGTCACTTTTGATCAATGTTGATCAAGAAGGGTACTAAGAAAATTTGGTCCAATTGACCAAAGGAAATGAGTGAATGTTGAGGAATGGAGTTGTAATAATCTAATGATACCCCTGTTAGTGACATGGGAAATGTCCTAAATAATAAAGCATCATCATATTATATAAGGTAACATGCATGTCAAAAGGATCTAAGATGTTGTTGGGGATCTTCTTTGGTCTAGAACTTAGTAAACTTGAGAAATTCCCATTGTGGGGGATATGGTCGGATAGGAATAGATGGGTGGATAGGCTTGTTAAAAATTTGCTCATATGTGAGCATAATTTTATGTCCAAATGTAGAGGCTTCCAAATTAGCTATCCTATGCATAATGATGTTTTTGAGGTATACTTGGGTGTTATTATAAGGCACATTCCCTAAGACACCTTGATAAAGAGTTTGATGATTTGGCATGGGAGAAAATAGGGGTTGTGAAGAAGAGTACCAGCTATAGTGGACATAATGGATTTGGATGACTCCTATTATAAGATTTTTAGTAGAATATTCTACTATGTATAAGATTGGAAATGGTTATTGATGGTTATGATGAAGCCATGTACTAAGTAGATGAGGAGATATACTATTTGGGAGGTTATGTTAGAGGTATTTATTATGTATGAAGGATTTGTTATGTGTGTTGGATTTATTTCATGTGAAGGATTTGTTGTGTGTGTGGTAAAGCTTGAGAAATATATTCTAGAGTCATTCTAATGGGTGTAAGACTTGTAGGAATTGATACTACTAATGTTGGAGGAGGAATATTGGATATAGGCTGAGTGGTATAGGTATTTTGAGTTTGATTAATGAGGGTTGGTGAATTGGTAGATACTACAGGTGGTTGGTTTTCTAAAGGTTGCATCACCTGGGTATTAGAAGTAGATTGAAGAGATTCAATGGAAAAGGTTAACATGGCCATGGTAAATTAGTTAGTTTTCTTAGTTCCCTCAAAAGTCATCACATATTTATATTAAAAATCTTGGGCATGGAGGGAAGGATAAATATGTATTGCTCAACTATTAAGATAGTAATTGAGAGAAATGGGGTTATTATCCAATATTTACATAAAATAAAGATATCCTTGACAATAAAAGTGTGGGAACATAGGATTCTCAAAGAAATCAAGGGTAGAGGAGAGACTAGGTGTATGTTCCATAGGAGAGGATGTGACACCCTCCTTGGATTCTTTGTTAGTTTTTTGTCTAGTCAAAACTATGAGACAAAAGAAAAACAAAATAAAATAGAACAATAATTTATTTTTAAATTATCTTACTTTTAATTGTGGATGAAAGATACACAAAACTATAGTCATTCATAAAATGTATTTTCTCTTTAAGTTTAACTTTAAGATATGAAAATAAATAAATAAAAAGGATAATAAGGGTCTTAAGAAATAGTAATATAAGGATAGTTTTAGGTGCTTTGTTTTAGTGCTCAAAGTAAATCATGTTGGTACCAATATGTGGCTTGATACTTAGGGATTGTTCCCCTAACGTCACAATCCCATAGCTAGTGTAGGTGCTTAGACAATATATACTGATGCTCCAAAGATTATACTCAGCCAGAGAACTAAGTTGGTCTTCCCCTTGGTGGTGAAATCCAAGTGGGATCATTGGGAAAAAGGTTACCATGAAGTGATCAAATCCCTATTGATTTCCTTATGTCAGGTGTATAGATGTGTTATTTTATGATAGTGATTTGACTTGCGTGTGGATAACGTGATGACTACGATAGATTATTGCCTAGATAATTCTATGTGAAAGAACCTAAGTAGAAAAGATGGATGCAATGTATTTTAACCTTAAAAGGAAAAAATGCAAATTTAATTTTCTTTGGATGAATTCACCCAAAGAAAGGGAAAGATAGTAAATTCAAGAATTTTTAATTTTTAAAATAAAAGATGAGACCGAAATCCCACTAGGTTTGCTAGAATGTTTTATTATTATTTTTCACTTTTTCAATGTGGAATAATTAGGTTATAAAAACAAATTAAATGTAGGGTTTTTGATATTACCTAGAGATAAATGTTGGTTGTGCACCATTGATCAGGGTTTTTTAGAACTCCTCTTTGGCCAGGGAGGAATGACCTACAAATCACACTAACTCACAAAAAATGAATTAATATAAAAATGAGTGGGTTGCCTGGTAAGAAACCCGTCTTAATAAGTGATACACTTAGATGGATATCAACCCATGTTTAACATTAAATTTTATAAATAAACATGAAATTACAAAGATATATATGGATAAGATATAAATAGACAATTCCAAAGATATTTAATCTATAACAATATTAATATGATCAAAGTAGTTATCCCAGAATTTAGTATCAATATCAATGTCTTCTTGAACTATAGCTAATTATTCATTAATGCTTTCTTGATTAGGTGTGAAAGCCATAATACAAAGATCTAATTTGAATTCAATGTCACTTTGATCAATGAGAAAAGGTATTTAAACAATGGGAAGATCAAATATGTTAACAATATCATGTGCTAATCTAGGCAAAGTCATCTACATGTAAAAGATAGGTTTTTAGAAAATAGAATGCAGGTTTTGACATGTTTTTAAGATTAAATATGTTATGAAAATAGATTACAATAATGTTTTGAAATTTTATCAGGGATCAATGATGATCCTTTAGGATCGACATTGATTTAGATGGATCAATGTCAATTCTGTGTAAAATTATAAACTCTAAAAACATACTATAGTAATAACTTATATTCTTGATAAAATAGTTAAAACCAAATGTAAAATAATGATAGACAGATGTAGAATACTATAATTTTAAAATGTGAGTGAATTTATGTGCAATACTAACCTTTATGGCTGACAATAAACTTGACAAGATGAGTTAAAGAACATTCAAAAATCCTTTGATAATCTTTCAAGCAGAGGTTCCACAAGATAACAAGATGTTGACATTATTCATACATAGGTGGTAATGAGTTTTTGATAGGGTTTCAATGTCCAAAAGTATAGTCACCATCCCTCTCAAGCCATGGAGTTTTGTTTTGTATATATGGATCGATGTCAATCTAGGATAATTGGCATTCATCACGGAGGATCAACATCGATTAGCCCAATTTTTGTAGAAGTTGCCTCGGGTTGTTTTGAACCATGTGCCAAACTAAGTGAATGTAATACTAAGTTGTTTGCATGGGTTTTTAATGAGGGTAAGTTGTTAGAAGGGTTATTTGGAGATTGAATTGTTTTTTTCAATTTATTTTTAAGATTTTATGGTTAGAAATGGTAAAAATGGGGTTAATTACTCTTTAACTATAGGAATTAAGTTTACTTAACCTATGTGGTAAAGTTAAATTAGTGGGGTGAATGTAATTATTTAAAATAATTAAGAATGGGGGCCATTATGTTATAAATAACATGATAATGTGACACCTCACCATGTTAATACAAAATGGTGTATAAAACTAGCATCTACACCCCTATATCGATTAAAATAGAAACTAGATGTCTAAAAAAAGTGCCTAACAGTTATATGGATAAATCTTAGAATTTGATTTGTTAATTTTCAATGGTCACATGAATTCATTATTGAAACATTCCCTATTGAGGATCGGAACCTTTGTTCTTTGACTTATCCTAGGTACACTCATGAGTAAAATGGTTATGTCCACAAATAAAGAAACCTCCAAGTGGTCCCTTTCGATCATATTATTGGTTTCCCTTTAAACCAATTTTTAAACCATTACTTGGTTTATTATTACCTAAACCATGGTTTAATCTATCATTATAATTCATGAATTTACTCTTAGACCCTCTACTCCTCTGTTTCTAGTTATTCTTTTTGAAAGTTGGTTTTGAACTTCCAAACTTTTTCTTAAACTCCTCTCTGACCTATGCAAGAGATTTCAAATTTTGTTCTTATTTGAATACCCTTTGGAAGATGTATTCAATGGTTGGAGTTCCATGAACATCAAACTCACCACCAATTTATGGTTTTAATCCCATGATGAACTTTTTAATTTTGAACCTCTCATCAACTTGATACTAAGGTACACACTTCAAAAGTTTGGTGAATTATTCTAGGTACTCATTCATTGATAGGTC
>JARHVA010004986.1:1182500-1257500 GCA_037957365.1 Torreya grandis
CTCCAATTACTATACATATATGATAGCATTTGCATGTGTGTGTGTGTGTGTGTGTGTGTACAGACACACACACACACACACACACACACACACACACACACACACACACACACACATATATGTATCTATATGTATATATATGTATATGTATATATATATATATATATATATATACATATATATATGTATATATAATATGTATATATATGTGTATATATATATATATATATATATACATACCCGTACATATACCCAAATATTTAAATTTAAGAGAACATCTATGTTTTTAAACAACCCCATTTCACTCCAATATGCCATGCATCTTCATACACAAATAAACTTCACATTACCAAAATTGCATACATACCTAGGGCTTAGGTTTTCGGGTTTGATAGCATATAGATTGGGTTCTTTGGATGACCAAACCATCCATAGAGCCCGATTTTCATTTATTTAATTATTTTTAGCAAGATTAAACTATTAAAACCCCTGTTATGCAATGAAAATGAAATACTTATTTTTTATTAACCAAAAATTATAATGCATTACCAACCTAATAAAGATTTCAAAAATTCATTCTTGCCTTCTCAAATTGATTCAAGCTCCTTAATTTTCTTCTAATTATCCTGTTTCCTCCAATATTATGTCTCTCAAAACTCATCCCCCTTTTTTCCTTTTTATTTCTTTCCATCTAAACTAGATTGCCACTAATCTATCCCATTTTCCTTGATCGAGAATGAAACCAAAGAAATCCATGGTTAGAATATCTCCACAACTCAAAAGTCCATCAACTCACATGAAGGATTATTAACTCAAATGATATGGTTAAGCTCTAGTTAACACTGACCAAAAATCCCTATTTTACTCTAAATTTACATATATTTTAATTATTATTCAAATCCAAAATATGCATGGTTATATGACTTATCTTCCCATGGATATAATTTACAAAGTCTATTTAAAATATAATTGTTATCAATTTGAATAACTCAAGTATATCCAATAATAAAACAAAAACTCATATTAATGACAATGTATTTGATCCATTAGTTTAGGTTAGATCATAGGATAAAATAGGTTATCATTAAATATTTACAATCAAGGATTAATTCAAATAGTAAAGTGACTAATATAATTTAGTAACAACCTTTTGATGTAATAACTAATCAAAAAAAGGTCATAATAATATCAAGCACAATGATATTATAATTACTTAGTTATTTGTTAATACCATTATATAAAATATTCAAATGCCTTTATTATGTTTTTATACATAGTGGCACTAAGTTGAAATAATGATATTTATTGATTATAATTTTATAGCTAACTAATGTATTAAGACATTATAAAGACACTTTAGTTAGTGCAGAAGTAGTAGTAAGTAAAAAACAATCAAACAAATTTACTCATTCATTAAAAAAATATCACCCTCAATCATAAATTCAATAGCACATCATAATCAAAAGCAACATTATGCACTCAATCAATGTATTATAGCCATAATACAATCACATAAAATTAGATCCTCATAACCATTAAATTTAACAAGATCAAAAATAACATACATAATAAACCATTTTAAAGAAGATAAAACCAAAAATATACTAAATCTAACAATCTAAACAATGAATACAAAGAGTGATACCTATCATTGTGTGTATATGGGTTATATTTATTCCTATGTTGTTCCCTAATACCTCCATCTATGCCATCCTCTCTGATGGTGCTTTTTTTCCATCATGCTTTGAGGGACAGATATATCCTACATCCAACTCATGAAAATAAGGTTTTTAACTAGTAAAATCATGATATATATCCATAAAATACTACTATAAAAACTAACATGATCATAATGTAAAGAATATACAATTTCAAATATCTCAAAGCAATGTAACCATGTAATCAAAGCAGCATTAAACTATCCCATAATAACATATGACTTAAAAATTATTCAAATAGTAATTATTTTATTTAAAAAACATAATAATCTATGGATAATCAAGTAAAATTATCTTATTGATAAATCAAGATGTGGCTGTAGCCTTTGTAGATTTGAATATCACCAATTTTCTTAAGTTACATGACAATGGGACTAATCTATTTAGCTTTCTCTACAAGAAAGATGGTACTAGCTTCTAACATATGATATAACTCAACTTTCACTTTAGTCTTCATGTTTAGATTTAATCATTAGGGTATTTTATTAATTATAAATGTGCACTCCTTTAGTTCAATGTGCATTTTGCCTAATGATGGATCCACACCCTTAACCTCCATGAATTTTGAATGGAATACATTCAGGTAACCCCTTAAGAGTTACATGACTTATGATATGACTTATTGATACTAATAATATATAGTATTAACTATCTTGGAAATAAACTATTCTAATGTTCCCCACATATTCCTTTAATGGTTATTAATAGATGTTTCATTCTCCCTCTAGGATAGAGTCACAAAGTTTCCTTTGGGCTTGTCTCTCTAGAATATTAATATGTCACAATCTTTCTTCTTATCGATACTCTGCTATTAGATCTCAGAGCGGATCAAGTTCTCATTTTGGTTGAAATAGGTCATCTAAATCCATGTCATCCTTAGTGCCCAAATTGAATGTTTCATAATCCTAATCTTGTATCCTATGAAAAGGATAATGAATATTGTTTCCTTCCATTTTTATGCATTATCAATTTGTAATGCCGCATTCAAGTTATAGGCTACGATTTGTTGTAAATATGAAAAAACTAAAAAATTTAAGTTCTCAACCCATCCTTGGCATCAAAAAATCTATAATTTTATAATGCCTTGTGCATTAAGGAGTTATAATCATTAAAAATGAATGTTTAAATGAAGTCACTATGCACTTCTATCCAATGCTTTGACTCTCGCATGTGCTCCTGATGTATATACCAACAAGTTGGAATAATATCTAGTGTATATTTGAAAACATGTACCTAGTACTTTAGAGCCATATATTCTAACCTTCAACTTTCAATGTACCAATAGATATGTTGTTCTTTATAGCCTCCTTCTTTAAACATTGGCCAATCTTTTCTGACAACCTATAGCAACTAGAATCTTTTTATAAGTATTTCACATGTTGTATGCTAAATAATTTTCTCATCATGGTGGACTGACCACTAGTTTGTATAAATCTGATTTATTTCATAATTGAAAGGACTCATTATTTGGTTAATAAATGGCACATGCTATTGGAATCAAAGTATAAATTGGTCAAAATCCTAAATGGAAAAATATTAAGGTATTTGGCACTTGGTTATAAAGACCATCTACAGAGGATGTATCTTATGATTTACCTTAACCTAGTTGATAATGTGTGTATCTAAAACCCCACTAATTTAATAATTTATATCCCATGGTAATATGACTTCTATATTTGGATCTATGTAATATTTATGTCAAACTAAGTTGGCAAGTGAATATACATAGATCACACCTCCTCTAATTTAAATTATATGATTTATAGATGATTTAGGATAATTTTTCATAGTATTTGGTCCTTTGATAGATATTGTGTTTATGGAGTGGTGTTTTTATAGAGGAAACTATATACAAGAACTCACAGAGCTAGATTTTTATCCTTTTTGTTCACTTCCATCCAACTACTTTCCATAAAAACATAGGGTGAATCTATATCTTTAGGGATGCAATATGGTTTTTAACCACATTTATTTAATGGAATTACTTTGATTTTATCTCCCTAATTTGCTTCTACTTGATTCATGACTATGTAAATGGTCATCTTACCACCATATGCCCAATTATTATCAATCAACATATGCTAGTGAGTTTTATTTGTCTTCATATTTATTATTTCAAAGTAACTATAGAGACTCAACTTTGAGAATTTTATCACCATGTCCTCTATGAAATTGATAGGTTTAATTCATTCATAATACTCAAGTATTAGATTCATAATCATATAACTCAGTGTAGGTCACCCAATATCAAACCATGTTGATCTCAATATCATGTTGATGGTGCTTCTAAAATTTAATAATGCATTGTGTATTTCATATACTACTAACTCAATGTCCATCCTAGAATCAACATCCCAAAGTTTTTTAGTTTTAACATACTAGATCATTTTATTGGTCTATTTTTGGTCTTTTTACAAACATTCTAGTAGGTTATGGATGAGTTTGGTGATGTTCTATGAAATGTATTCAATATGCAATTTGTTAATTAACTTCATAAGGTCTGTCAGATAAGTGATAACACCATCCTATCTTAAATTCATACTATCTATCCATATATATATGCATCATTAGTTGCAATATCATATTTTGTAGTCTCCTTTTGTGAGATTGTCTTTAAATTCTATGCATCTTCACATGTTAATCCTTTATTAGTGGTTAGTTTAAGACACTTATCTTGTTGAGATTTAGTTATCCCATGATTTCTTGGCATCTTGAAAGGTGTTAATTATTATTTTTTATGTTTTTGGAATGTAATGACTTGTAAAACACCATCATCTTAGGGTTTGTGTTAACCATGTTCATATTCCTTACTTCCTTATCTATGCACTTTTTCTCCAAAATTGTATAATACTCTATGTTGTATTGGTAAGAGACTTTATAGTAAGCACATTATGACTTTCATTGAGTTTTCATGGGATAATTTATCTGTATATGATTAAATTATCTTCATAGATAACACCAGATTAGAGATCGCTAAAAGTTATTTCCCCTACATCACCTTATGGACTACCATGGTATCCTCCCTTATAGCCTCATATATGTCCTCCCCTATTTTCTTGAAATCCTTAGGAATTTGGTTCTCATGTCTCAAATCTCCCATAGGCCTATTGATCATTCCACCCTTATTTTTTTATAGGCCCTCATACCCACCACATTGATCCTATAGAAGTGATGCATCCAAGTTACTTGTTGTTTTTGGGGAATATGAGGTGTCTAGTTCTGGGATGGAGGTGTCCATGTATGTGTTGGTGTTATCAAAGTATCCATACCTTATGTTTGATTTTGAGGTTCCTATGAAACCCATGACATACATAACTATGTTATTCTAGCCATGTTAACTTCAAATTTGGGAATCATTTGGGTTATAGTAGTTGTTTTCTATATAGTGACCATAAATAATTTATTTGTAATGTCTTCCTTTAAATCTTGGAGAGATATTCATTTATTCTCATCATGATTAGGTGACTTACAAAATTTATAATATAGGTTATGTAGACTCTTGACATACTTTTATAGATAATGATAGTGATACATTATATGTCCTACCACTTTTATTTCATATAACTCTATTTTGATTCTTGGGTGCTCATTTATATGATTCCCTTCCTTCTAACACTCTATACACCAAAGGCCCAACTTAGGTCTATCTCCCCCCTCTTGATAATCATTCATCCTTTTTAGTAATTTTTGTAGAGTGTTTTATATATTTGATGTTTAGTTCAACACATCACCATAGTTTTTAATTTGTTTGACTCAAATAACAACTACCCTTGCATCTACCTTAGTTTTAAATCAAATATATATGATGTCAAACCATAATCTTGTCTATAACCCTTCAACACAAAATGTTTCTTTACCCTTGTCTTCTATAAAAAATTCTAACTTATTCATCACATTATAAAACCTATGATCATATTCACAAATAGAATATTTAATCCCTATCATATGTATTTTAAATATTTTATGGTATAAAGAGAACACTTTGTGATTTTAAATTCTATGATAAACATCTATTTTATTTTCTTAGGTCCTTTTGATTAACATAAATGTAGTATATGAATTCTAATACGCATTCACTCCAATATCTAGTCACTCCACACTTCTTTACTACATCATTAGTAATTCCTTTAGCCTACCACTTCATGTTACAAGTGAGAAAGTATTTTTCTTATTCTTCAGACCCATTATAAGGTTCTATATTAATAAATTCCTCCAATTGAACTACCATAATACTGCTTGTCACAATTATCATAATCAATTTTTAAACAACCAATATCTCTAGATTTTCTATGATAGAGGGAAATAATGATACTAATGGTGTGACAGAGGGAAATATATGTGATTTCAACACTTATTGTGTTATTTCTGATTCTACTGATGAATTAGAAGAAGTATCTTTGTCCTCTTCCTCTTTTTCTATGATTTCAATCTATGTAATGAACTTTTTTACTTGCACAAGAATCACATGGTTTGTCTCCACTAATTTAATGCTTGTAAGTTCTTCTTTTGTTATTTAGTATAATTACATGTTGATTCATGGTGTGTTGTATTCTATGCCTCAATTCCTTTCTAGTGAAATTCTTTAGTGAATGGTCCTTACCAATATTCATCTTCCAAAGGTGTATTTTTTATTCTATGATTTTGAAAAAAATAAGCTTGGGGGATGTGTGCTCCAATAGTGAATGGTATATACTTAAAATAACATATTTATCATATTCAAACCTATTCTATGTCAATGATTATATGTAAATACCATTTATTTCCCATGGAATACTCTTCTATATGTCTATTAACTCTTAGTTACCTTATCTACTTCTACACTATTTTTTTCCTCTACTTCTCTTGTTTAATCCTTCTTTCCTTCTCTTTATCTCTCCATACTAAGCCTAGTCTCCTTACTCCACTCATCTCCTCACTCATCTCCCCTTATTTATCTGTCGTATTTGTCCTCTATGTTATTATAGATCCTTCTTCTATTTATAACTTCTTGAGTCTTTCTCTATTTATTTCATTATCTTTGTTGTCGTATCTCTCTTTCTAACTCTAGAGTATTCTTATAATCTCTCTCCTCTTGGTTATCCATTATGGAATCAAATTCAAGTTCTCTTTACATAATGTTTTATCATTCACACTTCTATCATACACATCCCCATGATGCCAAAAGTGACTGCTCCATGTTTGATGGAATAAGAACCAAAACCTTTCTTATAGCCAACATTTTGATTAACAATGGAAATTACTACAATAATTTACCTCTTATCCCCCTAATAAATATATTTTTTACCACTTCAATAGCTATGTACCCCTACACTATGAACATAGTGATGTATATATCAATAGTAGCAATGATCTAGTAGTCAATCACATGAGTCCAACTAGAATATGGATTCTACAACCACTCTATCTTTTCTTCAATCAATATAATAGCATCTATATTTTTGGATTGGAAATAATGATATTCCAAGAAATCTATCAAATCAATTAATAATCCAAGTATATTTTACCAAAATATTTCATGTATATCACACATATGTGTTCTTGTATAATTTATTTCATGGTACACTCTATTATTTGTGATTCTCCCTCTACAAAATTATAAATGTTTTATTCTAGATATATTTCTACCTCTATTTGACTAGTTATCCATCAAAGAATCTCCTCGGCTAGTGATATTCATTCTCACCACAAAATTATTAGCAAAGGTTCCTAGGGTTGCATAAGAACATTACAATTATAGGAATAACCATGCAATATAGGTAAACACTTACATGAATATATAGATAGATAAAGGTTAACAACATTTAAATGAAGATCGTATGTATTTAACATATGAAAACACTTTTACACATCATTCCCTTTTAAATATATGCTAAAAAGAGATATTAACCAAAGGAGTACAATTTAAGTACATTATTTTTCATATAATTCTATAAAGCATAGGATAAAATGTAGAAATAATATTAGAACAGTTTAATGAATCTCCATTTCAAATATATATATATATATATATATATATATATAGTTATATATATTCTAAGTGTAAAGATTTAGTATATGCCTTTGACATGATAGATTAAAACTATGTAATACAATATATAATAATTATGCAAAATCAAAACCTATTCTATTACAACTCAAAGAAATATATGGGTAAGTATACCAACTTCAGGGACAAAAAAGGGCCTACCCATAGACATTATTTTTTTGAAATTTTTGAAATGTGAAATTTTTAAAATAATTATAAATGGCTACACTCAAAATTTGAAGATGGTATAAAAACATGAATTGTAGAATTTTGATTCTAGTTTCCAAAAAACTATATTTTTTGAAAAATGGTTATGTAAAGCATAGGATAAAATGTAGAAATAATATTAGAACACTTCAATTAATCTCCATTTCATATATATATATATATATATATATATATATATATATATATATATATATATATATATATATATATATATTCTAAGTGTGAATATTTAGTATATGCCTTTGACATGATAGATTAAAACTATGTAATACAATATATAATAATTATGCAAATTCTGAACCTATTATATTATAGCTCAAAGAAATATATGGGTAAGTATACCAACTTCAGGGACAAATAAGGGCCTACCCATAGACATTATTTTTTTGAAATTTTTGAAATGTGAAAATTTTAAAATAATTAGGAATGGCTACACTCAAAATTTGAAGATGGTATAAAAACATGAATTGTAGAATTTTGATTCTAGTTTCCAAAAAAAAATTTTTTTTGAAAAATGGTTATGAATAAATAGGTCAAGCATCTAAAATTTTAAGAGAACCTCCTATTTTTTTAAGAAAATTAAAACTTTACCATTTCATGTGGCCGATAATTTTTTGATCATCATTAAATATTGTTATAAACCCTTTGGTGAATATTTAGATAATATTTTCTAGTGTGTTATGAATTTATTTTTTATTTTTTTGATGAATATTTTTTTTATTAATTTTAAAATTAATTATATCCTTAAAACTATCAAAAAATGGATAGTCATCCATGCACTCCACCCTAACTACCTTAAAAAAAATGAAAACTGATTTTTTAATGTGTGTAGAATTAGTCCTAGTTTGTTACCATATAATTTTTTTTACATTTGGATCAATGAAAAACAAATTAGATAAACATGAATAGGCATGTATGGGTGAGGCATGTAGTGGCCTAAAAAATATGTTAGAAATAAATATAGTTTAAACCCTAAAATATCCTAAAAATTATAAAAATCATGAATTTAGAAAGAGGACAATGTGCTTGTCATAATGGTAATAATTTATTGAATTTTAATGTTGAAATCCATAGTGTATTTGGAAATTCAAGTTGAAATTTATTGGATCTTTCCTAAAACTCTTGGTCTTAGCTATAGATGCACAGTCCCAAGCCTTTGGCTTAGAAATACAATAAAATTTTGAGCCTAAAGGATCAGTTTTAAATTCAAATTGAAATAATGTGTACACATTATATAATGTGTATGCATTGTATAATGTCACACATTATATAATGCAATAAAGAATGTGTAAAAAGTATATAATGCATACTCGTTACTTTGAAATTAAACAAAAACAAATAAATTGTGTGTTTTTATGGGGGAAAGGTCCTATTAGCCTTGCATCCTTATAGGGAAAATATCAAATTTTGGGTTTCTTATAGGGGAAAGGTCCCATTAACTTTAGATAGTGAATTAAGGTTCCATAATATCGCATTATAATTTGAAATTTTTACTCATTTCTATATATCATTTTAGCTACCTATAACTAAGGTTTAAAGGTCTAACACTTTGAACATTTTACAATATAACTAATTTTATCATGAGAGGTCTTAAAATGCATTTTTTAAACCTATGATCAAAACTTAACCTTTATAGTACTAATCGCTATGTATTAGAGTATCAATACTTGACTCTTACTTGTCAAGATGTGATTGGTTACTTTTAATTGTATATAATAAATGTTAAACAAGTATTAGATATTACATGGCGTGATTTTGGTGAACTTTTAAATTTATAGACACCAATATGTTTCATCAATAGCATTTTAGTTATGTAAAATGTGAAATTATATAGCTACAATATGGCTAAGACATCTAATCCATAGGTCCTCTTGTTGGCTTACACAACCCATCTAGGATACTTCTTTCACTAATTTTCAATCATTCATAACTTCTAAAACTTATCTTTTCAAGACCCAAGTAACCCTCTCAAGCCCTGATCCATCCCCCCTAGGTCTCATCCCCATAGGACAACAATGCCCAAATAGGATAGGAATACTAGAATTTAGGGTGTTCTATTTCTAGCACTATTGTCTAACATCATCTTTGCCTCAAATGATTAGATTTTCTTAGATCCCTATATTTTTCCCTATCAGTCTCACATGAATTGATTTGACCCATGATCATTAGAATCCATATAAGAGGCCATTCAAAGTCCATTTAGAAGGGTTGACACTCATTTTCAAGAGAGATGCAAGATTATAAGAAAGTACACTCAAGCACTCTTCCCTATTATTTACATACATCCTTCCAATATTATTCAAAGCCTACTCAAGTCCTTGCATTAGTCCCTAGCTAGCTGAAGAACATCCAATTTTGTATTCTAGTTGTATTGATCATACACAAATTACACCAAGAACCTCAATGGGAGAACTACATTAGCTTGATCCCTCTTATGAGTATTGGTATGTAGGTAGTGTTCCCACACATAGGGTGTGAATTAAATATAGTGTATATTTTGCACACTAACCCCTTTTACCATTTGGTGAAGTTTTCTCAAATTGCATAAAAGACACAAATACAAAGAATTAGCTCTATAAGGAGTTTTGTTGATATTTAGGACCTAAAATTTGGTACACAGGGTCATACTTAATAGGAAAACAAAACCCAAAAACCATTTAGCCTTAGGATAATAGTGCTAAGGAGGAAAATAATAATAAACATAGGGGTGTCCAATTTTTGATGCTCTTATCCAATCAGAAAATGAAGTACAAGGATCTATTTTTTATTGTTTCTCAGTCCTTCTCAAGTATCAGACCTCATCTCAGTCTAAATCAGCTAGAATAAGCTAAGTTCTAATTTCTTTCACTCCCTAATATAATTATAAAAGAAAAAAATACAATTTATTTACACAAATTTGTAGGTTAATTCTAGCATAGTTTTTTCTTTTTTGGGAATTATGTGTTTAGTTCTTAGGCAAATAAAGGTCTAAGTAAATGTAAATCAATAATTAATGTGTTTCAATTAGCCTAATGATTTATGTAAATAAATATGCATTTTACCTTTTCTAAAAATAATAATAAGTGTGAATAAATCAAATTTTAGCTTATTTTGGGTTGAAACAGATGATGTAGGATCTAGAAATTATTATGTAAGGAAGGCAGACTATCATAAATAGGGCCTATAACTCTATTTTTGGATTGGATAGGAGTGTAAAAATTATGACACCCTACTAATTGGTTCTATATTTCACTTTTGATTCTATTTTCCACTTATGGTGTTGTTTTCCTAGTGGTTTAGCTTTTATGGGTTCTCCTTGGCAAGCCTGTGACACCCTGGTAGTAAAATATTGAAGCCTGGGTCAATGTGGAGCTTGTTATGTGTGTGATTAAATATTAAAAATCATAAAGAGATCTCGATGCTTGAACTTATGTAACAAACTTGGGAAAGAGAGAAGGGGTTAGTGTGTAAAGGATATGTTCGATCCACTTCACACCTCATGTGTAGACATGTTGCCTATATATCAATACTCTGAAGAACGATCAAGTTAATGTAGTTCTCCCATTTGAAGTGTTTGGTGAAATTGTGTGATGTATGAAACTATTATGTGAAACCATAATATACTTTGTATGACTAAGGACTGGTATGAGTGCTCGAATAGGATTGAATTGGTTTTGGAAGGCTATATGTAGAGAATAGAGAAGAGTGCTTGAGTGTACTTGCTTGTATTCTTGATTCTTTCTTGTGAATGAGTGTAAACACTTCTAAATGGACATTGAATTTACTTTTATAGGGAAAATGATGATCATGGGTTAGATGATCTTCCATTAGGCTGATAGGGGAAAAGATAAGGATTTGGAAAATTCTAACCATTTGAGGCTAAAGTGAACTTGGACAACAACACCAAAAATGAGACACCCTTAACTTTTGACACTTCTCTATAAATTGGGAACTATTGTCATAGGAGGGTGAGACTTATTTGGATTTACCTAGGTCTGAAAGGGATACCTGGGTCTCAAAAATATATGTTTAAGAAGCTATATGTGACTAAGAAATAATGAAAGTCTAGCGAAGAAGGGTTGAGTGAGAAAGAAAAAGGACCTCTAGGTTGGGTGCTATTATCCATGCCTAAGTCATCCAATTTATCATTTTATATGATTAAATTCCCCCCCCCCTCAATTTTTTAGTGATTCAATAAAGTGAAATGCTAGGATAAATGAAAAACATAAATCATACCTAAACTTACCTCTAAGGGAAAAGCTTATGAAGCTATGTGGTGTTGGATGTATGTAGAGAGAGCATGTTGTGAAGTGTGAATATAAAAATAAAAAGATGAATTATATTAGTTATTACTAGATACAGTATATCTAAAATAAGAATGTATAAAAGCTAAGCAAAGGAAGAGAGAGGAATGGATACACCTCATCATGTATGCAATCCAATACAATATTTGTGATGTTGGATTGTGTTGAGTATGTGTTGAATCAAGAATAATATCATGAATAGAGATGAGTGATCAATTCCATATAATTTTTCTTAATAATGAAATTTTTTTCCCTTTGGCTCCATCATCACTAACTAAGTGAAGTTATTAAATCATGTGTGTGTTGATCTATGTCTAGATTTTGTGTCCAATCCCTTTAAATCGATGGCTCAAGAATACAAAGGCTCGCCCTTTAGCTCCATATTTCCCCATGAAGTGATACTAGTATATAATAGATTTCATATGATATGGATCATGGAGCCCATGAATGTGCTATAAATTTGATACTGTAGCATTCATCAGCCACTCTTGGCCATTTTGAAAGATGGAGATTAGGCTTGTATGAAAGCCACTCTACAACTGTTGTATTACGCTTATATGAAATCCAAATCATGTACTCATAAATATAAAATTGTATGAAATTTTTTCTTGAATGTGATTCCATCCAATTGTAGATGGAGTAAGGCACACAACTACTAAGAATAACTAGAATAAATTGAACTTGGAAATAAAAGAAGATCAATGTGTTGTGCACATTACCTCCAATCATTGATGTTTGGAATATGGATTATAATCTAGAAGTTATGCCAACTACCCAATATGAATTTAAATTGAGAAACATCATGGTGTGCATGATAACCCCATCAATCTAAGAAAATTGTGCTAAAACTATTGAATCTGAAGGATCTAGAAGTGCAAAAAATGTCACTAAACTAAACTTTTTGCATGTTTCTAGAAACCTTGAGTGTTTTTCTTCTTGGATAGGAGTGTCAAACTATGGACACCATTTCTTTGGTTTTAAAATCCATTTTTAGTGTGAAGATCCATTTTTTGTACTATTATTTAGTGTGAAAATTGACTACTGATCTAAGATTGTTCTTGTTTTTTTTCTCTAATTTGACCAATTTGACCTCTCTATTCTACATTAACTTTTTTGAATGTTTTTGTTTTGACTACTAGGATGTTTTATCTCTATGACAAAGCCCCTATTTTATGTTCCTTCTTCTTAGGGTAGTAATGATAAATCTATAATGACTACCGTTAGAAAAAAGGTGTCCTATAAGTGTGTTAATCTGAATATATATATATATATATATATGATATCGCATTTGATATTTGACAATATGTTTCAAGATATAGAAAATGTTTTTACTGAGATATTCTTAGATTAATGAGGGTATGCCTAGATATATATAATAATTTGAAAGCATATATAATGTACTGAGCTAGAACTATAAATGTTAATTGTTAGTTGTTAGTTAGAGGGATGGAGCATGATGTCCATCATGGCATCCAAGAAAGAAAATAAAATGAAGGATATGGATAATGGCATTGCACACATTTAACAAACAATAAGCAAACAATAAAGAAGAAAGAAGCAAGAAGCATACTAGATGGGCCAAGGGGCCCATGTAAACAAAAGACATGGGCACATGTCACTCAAATTAGAAACAAGCAAGGAGGGCATGTTTAAATGCCACATACACATACAAGTTAAAAAATTAAAGTTGGCACATAGGCCATAAGTACATAGAGGAGTATCAAATAAAGGAGATTCACAAATGTCCTAAGGCACACACATGAAAAAGAAATAAAGGACAATGGCAAATGTCTTAAGGCACAAGTAGGAGATAAGTTGTAGTTGAAAATTCAATCACATAAGCTATGCTAATAAATTAGATAAAGCATGTAATAAATAGAAAGAGACAAGAACATCTAACTAATCAAATAAAATGTGAAAGTATGTAAAACATGTGTAGTACAAGACTAGGTATATGCTAAGAAATACACAAGTGCTAGATATTAGTGAAATGTTGGTATAGTATTCTATGTAAGCTATAAATTAATGTACATCAACATGATAACTTAGAGTGTGTGGTGTAAGAATGGCATAATCTAGATGGTGTATTCATGTAGAAGATACCCCTAATGGGTGTGTATAACAATGTATGTCTCAAATGTAGAAGTAGGAATGCCACCTCTATAGGTAGAACGAAGAAATCAAGTGGTTGGATGTCACTACACAAACTCAAAGAAGATCAATTAAAGCATGGTAATGTATAAAATCAACATATAATAGCATGAAAGAGCAAATGTGAGTCATAACATGCTAGTGGTGATGTAAATCATGGATGATGCATAAAATTGAAATATTTTTAGCATTTTTGAAATTTTTTGAAATTTTTTGTATTTTTTTAAAAATATTTGAACTATGTAAAAGAATAACTAAGAAGAAATGATACTATCTGATGAGTCTCAAGTGAGACTCCCAGTCCTAGCGTCTTGTGTTGAATGACTGAATCATGTGTGATCGTGAAGTATTAGTATATGACTAAGACTATAAAGGTGAAATGTGTGTACATTATAACTACTCTAAAATATATAAAATGGAAGATAAATGTGGGGTCCCCCTATAAATATAAGAAGTAAATACAACTATAGGGCTCTTAACATTTACAACATCTCATTTCTTAATTGTTTTAACATACAACCTCATGATCTAGACCATTCTGATATGAACATCAGAGGTTTTGACAACATCCCACAAAAAGTAAAGGGTCAAATAACACTTAATCTTACCATAGGGCCAAAAACATTAACAACCACTTGCCAAGTCATGCCAAATTACCTTAATTATAAATTATTACTTGGTCAACCCTAGATTCATGACATGAATGCAGCTCCTTCCACACTCCATGTTTGTCTAAAATTTAGTCACAAAGGTTACTTATACACATGCCCAATAGACCATGAACCTTTTAAATATTTTCAATCATTTAAATCTTCACAAAATTATATTCTACACTTTAATCTAGGTAGTATACCTACACAATCAGTTACTCCTAATGTACCTTGAGACCATACACAAAATTAGACAATTCCAAATTCTATCATAACACCCACACCAGAGAACCAATTCACTTCACCATTTGCACTCAAATATTTGAGTAAGATGGGATATCAAGGTAAAGGACTTGAAAAACATGAACAAGGAATAGTTAAACCAATTGAGGCATCCACACAACATAAATTGTAGGGGATATGATAATAGTTCCACCTTAACCACAACAAATCCTATTCCACCCTTTTATACCACATAAAATTATATCTACTAGTTTAACACACTGATAATATAGTCAATCATACTTATACACTATCATTAATCTACCTTGGCCTTATTGAAAATAGAACTCTAATCAACATGATTTCATTAGATAAATTCTCTAACAATGAATTCCTCTTTTAATCTCTTGGTTCATATGAGGATCTCTTGTCTTGTTACCATAAAAACAAATTCCAAACCACACAAATACCCATGCATACTTTCAAGAAAGTATTGAGTCCTCCCCTAATATACTAGTTGACTCAGATGATATTATCCTTACAACTCCATACACATTCAATCATTCAACATTACTTAAAAAAGAAACACTAAACTTTAATTTTGAGACCGACAAGGATCTCCACATTGTCTTATTAACCACTTCTCTAAAAAATGAAGAAGATGTTGATATTCATTAAGCCTTAACAAAGTTACCTAAACTCTTCTCTTGGTCATATTATGATACTCTAATAATTGATACATCTATAGCAGTCCATCAGATTCCTTTATAACCTAATGCTAAACTAGTTATACAAAAAAAATGTAAAATGCATCCTAAGGTGGCTCGTTTAGTCAAAGATGAAATCTAATGCCTCTTATATGTTGGTTTAATTTGCCTAGTATCACATCCTAAATGGATTTCTAATATAGTTCCCATCATCAAACCTAATAGGAAAATTTGATGTTTTTTTAATTCTAGAGATTAAATAAATCATGCCCAAAAGATGATTTCCCTTTACCCAATATTGAATGATTGTAGACTCCACAGCTAGATATGAAATGCTATTATTTATGGATGGTTTTACTAGTTATAATCAAATCAAAATTTCTAAAAAAGATCAATAAAAAACATCTTTCACAACACCATGGGGCACATTTTGTTACATTGTTATGCCTTTCATATTTAAGAATGTTGGGGCCATATATTACCATACTATGATGGACATCTTTCACAACTTAATTCACCATACTATCAATGATTACATTTATGATATAATAGCTAAATCCAAATAATGACAACATCACGTTATTGATTTATAAAATATTTTTACATGACTCAGATGATACAATCTATGATTAAACCCAAAGAAGTGTGTATTCAGATTTACATTAGGAAAACTCCTAGGTTCATTATATCTTAGTATGTCATAGAAGTTGATCCTAAGAAAGTCAAAGATATTATGGATATACCACCCACTACCAATCTAAGACAACTTTTATCCCTCCAAGGTAAGATCCAAGAAATTCATCATTTCATAGCTCATCTTACTAATAAAACATAGTCCTTTATGCAATTACTAAAGAAAGATACAAAGTTTGTTTGGGACCAAGCTTGTCAAAAAAACTTTGACACAATAAATCAATATCTCCTTAATTTACTTATTTTAGTCCCACCTATTTTAGACAATCCTTTCCTCCTTTATATCTGTACAATTGATCACACATTAGGAGCACTCTTAAAATAACATGATGATCAAAATACTAAATGAATAGTTTATTACATTAGTCGCACATTGGTCTATTATGACAAAAAATATTACCCAATATAAAAATTATGTCTAGCATTAGTTTTTGCCACACAAAAAATCAAAAAATACATGTTCAATAATTAAACTCATGCAATCATAATAGAAAACCCTCTAAAGATCTTACTATTAAAATCACATATTTCTAGCCACATCACAAAATGGGTTATGTTATTGATAGAATTTGACTTAAAAATAGTCCTCCAAAAAGCAATTAAGGGTTAAATCATTATAGGCCATTTATAAAAAACCTCACTATTAGATATCAACCCTTTAAGTGACACATTTAGAGATGATTTCCCTACATATTCTACTCATTCAGATACTTGGACCATGTTCTTTGATGGCTCTCAATGTGCATCTGCTGCAAGGGTGAGAATTGTCTTTATCGATCCCTTTGGCCGTATAATTCCTATAACATACCAATTAATTTTCTCATGCACCAAAAACATAGTGGAATATGAAGCACTTATCTTACGACTATTTACTACACAATCCCTCAAAATCAAATATATTCAAATATTCAAGGATTCCCAACTGGTGGTTAGTCAAGTCAATGATTTTTATCAAACGAAAGAAGAACACCTTATCCTATAACACAATATGGTACAGTGTTTATCCTCACAATTTGATTATTTTTATATTTAGAGCATTATTTGAAAAGACATTAGATGTGTAGATGAAATGGCTAGTGTGACATATATAATTCCCATTGATATCAATGATGATCAAGAAATATTTACAATTAAATGATTATAATAACCATTAATATCTAATGCAGATTTGATCACTCTCTCCATTTTAGCTACCACATGAAGATCTATAACCCCATAATGGTTTACTAATATTTACAACTTTATCAACAAATCTATTACATCAAACACTTTCTCTTGAAATGACAAACTTAAGTTACAAAATAAATAACTCCCTTATGTAATCATTGGTGGGGACCTTTTGAAATGATCCTTCAATGGACACTTATTACTATGCTTAACCTCGATAGAAGGAAAAATTACTCTAACTCAAATACACAATAGTGAATGTGGTGGTCACTTTAGTGGAAAAGCCATGTCACACAAATTTTTTTGACAGGGGTCCTACTAGCCTACAATAGAAGATTAATGTTTACAATACACAAAGTTATGTGATAAATTTCAAGGACATAGTAATTTATATCATACACTATCACAATAATTATAACCTATTGTCTCTCCATGGACATTCCTGTTATGTGGATTTGATCTCATTGGAAAAATCAATCTTGATTCTACCAATAGACATAAATTCATAATCACTACCATAAATACTTTACTAAATGGGTGAAACTAGTTCCACTTCAATCTATCACCAGTGAATCAACTTGTATTTTTATTGTGATCCATATTAATTCACACTTTAGCCTACCTGCCACTATAATATCAGATAATGGAATATCATTCAAAAATAAATCTATCAAATTTTTTTATACAAAATACAAAATCAAACACACATTATCCACTCCATACTATCCATAAGGAAATGGTCAAGCAGAAGCCACTAATAAAACAATTAACAACATCCTAAGCAAACTAGTGACCAAGTTTGATGATGATTAGCATAATCAACTAGTTTTCACACTTTGGGCCTATTGCATAAGTATTCATACACCTACAAGGTCTACTCCCTATTAAATCATCTATGGCATAGAGGTAGTTCTACCATTAGAGTTAGAAATTTCATCCCTTTATGGCTCCCTAAAAGGTATTCTCGATAGTGACTAGTACCAAGAAAAGCATTTCCACCAACTCAAAAAATTAGACCATACATGTATTTAAGCTGTAAAACACCTCAAAATATACAAATAATGTATACAAAGAACCTAAAATAAATTCATTCACATCAAATAATTTAAAGTTAATGATCTTGTTCTAAAATAAAACCTTCACAATGTTAATGCCAAAGAATAAACTAAAGGAAAATTCAAACTAAATTGGCTAGGTCCCTACATCATTACTAAAAATATTATCCCTAAAGTGTATCATATAACCTCACTCAAAGGAAATAAAATTAAAAACCCAATTAACATTATGTATCTACATAAATTCCATGTATAGTAGGTTCTTTATACACATTTATTGTACATAATGTCTTTTGCACTTCTTGTACATAGTTTAAATATTTTTCTGAAATACAAAAACATTCAAATAATTTCAAAAATGCAAAAAATAGTTTGGTTTTATGCATCACCCATGTTTTACATCACTACTATCATGCTAAGACTCACATTTACTATTTCATACTATTATATGTCAATTTTATAAATTACCATGTTTCACTTGATGTTCATTGAGTGTGTGCAATGACATCTAACCACTTGATTGCTTCATTATACCCATATAGGGGGAATTCCTACTTGTACATTTGAGACATACATTGTTATACACACCCATTGGAGGCATCTTCTACATGACTACACCATCTAGGTTATGTCATTCCTACACCACACACTGAGTTATCATGCTTATGTACATTAATTTATAGGTTACACAAAATACTATATCAACATCTCACTAGTATCTAATACTTGTGTATTTATTAGCATATACCTAGTATTCTACTACACTTATTTTGCATACTTTCACATTTTATTTGATCAATTAGATGTGTTTGTCTCTTTACATTTATTACATGCTTTCTCTAATTGTTTAGCATAGCTTATGTGATTGCATTTTCAATTCCAAATTATCTCCTACTTGTGCCTTAGTAAATTTGACAATGTCCTTTGCTTTTTTTTCATGTGTGTGCCTTAAGACATTTTCCAATGTCCTTTGTTTATACTCCTCTATGTGCCTGTGGCCTATGTGCCAACTCTGTTTATTTCAGTTTTATGTGTATGTGGCATTAGAACATGACTTCCAAGTTTGTTTCTAGTTTAAGTGCCATGTGCCCTTGTCCCTTGTTTGCATGGCTCATTGGCCCATATAGTATACTACATGCTTCTTATTTCTTGCTTATTTTCTTATTTCTTGTCAAATGTGTGCAATGCCATGATCCATATTATGCATTTTCTTTGATTTCTTGGATGCCATGATGGACATCATACTCCATCCCTCTAACTAACAACTAATGATCAACATTTCTAGTTCTAGTTTAGTACTTTCCATATGCTTTCACATTGTTATATCTATCTAGGCATACCCCTATTGATCTAATAATATCTTGGTAGAAACATTCTCTATATCTTGAAACATATTGTTAAAGTTTAAATGCTATATCATATATATATTCATAATAACACACTTGGAGGACTCTTTTCTTCTATGGGTAGTCATTGGAGCTTTATCATTCCTACCCTTAGAAGAGGGGGCATCAAATAGGGGATTTGTCATAGAGATAAAACCTCCTATAAATTGAAATAAAAACATTCAAAATAATCAGCACAAAATCCAAAGGTGAAACTAATCAAACCAAAGCAAAAAAATAGTGATATTTTTTTATTAGCAATTAATTTTCACACTAGACAATAGCACTGAAAATGGATAGCAATGCCAAACATATGGGTATCCACATTTTAGCACACATGTTTAGGTAAGAAAACACTTAGGGTTTCAATAAATAGGAAAAACATTTAGTTTAGGGATAGTTTTTACACTTCCAAATCAATTAGTTTCAACAATTTTAGTACAATTTTCTTAGATACAGTGGGTTATCATGCATGGCATGATGGTTGTCACTTTTAGTTTAGATTAGGTAGTTATCATAACTTCTATATTATAATCCATGTTCTATACATTAGTCATTTGGGGAAATATACATGCCACATTGATCTTCATTTCTTTTTGAGTTCAGTTTATACCAAGACATTATCAACATTTGCATGCCTTACCCCATCTACAGGTGGTTCCCATCAATTTTGAGTTAAAATTTCATACAAGTTTGGATTTTTGAGTACCTAAGTTCCCTTGTTGGATATCACATGAGCATTTTTCATCAGTTTTAGAGAGGCTTTCATACAATCCCCACCTCCATCTTTTGAAATGGACAAGAGTGGTCTAAGTTCTAGCATCTATTTAGGATATCCATTCGACATTTTAAGATTTTTAGCACATCCATGGGCTTCATGAGCCATCACATATGACATTTATTCTATAATATTATTACTTCATAGCTTCACTTTATGGGGTAATGATTGAACCAAAGGTTTAGCTAACCTTTGTATTCTTGAGCCACCTATTCAAAGGGATTGGACACATAGTCCAGACATTGATTAGCACATGCATGATTCATTATCTTCACATATTTGGTGATGATGTAGCTAAAGGGATAGGTTTTTCATTTTTGAGATAGTTTCTAAGGAATTGAACACTCAACTCTGTTCACAATATTACTCTTGATTCAACACACATTCAACATCATCCAACATATTCTATCATCACAACAGGTTTTATATTAGTTCACATACTAGATGAGGTGGATTCATTCATTTCCCTTCATCTTAATTATCTCTTGTACATTCTTATTTTAGATATATCATATCTAGTAATAACTAATATACTTTTTGTTTTCATTTGTAGATCCATACTTCACAGTGTGCTCTCTCTCTCTCTATGCACATCTTAAATCACACAACTTCATGAGATTCATTCTTACTAGTAAGTTTAGGTATGCTTTATATTTTTCCTTTATCCTAGTATTTCACCTTGTTGCATCACTACAATTCAAATTTAGTATGGCTAAGACACCTAATCCATAGGTCCTCTTGTTGGCTCACACAACCCTTCTAGGCTACTTCTTTCACTGATTCCTAGTCATCCATAGCTTCTGGGACTTAGATTTTTGCGACCCAAGAAACCTTATCAAGCCTCAATCCATCCCCCTAGGTCTCATCCCCTTAGTATAATATCACCAAAAGAGGGTAAGAGCACCATAATTTAGGGTTTCCTATTTTTAGCACTATTGTCTAAGTTTATCTTTACCTCAAATGGTTACATTTTCCTAGATCATTATCTTTTTCCCTGTTAGCCTCACACAAATTAATTTAACCCAAAATTATTATTTTCCCTATAAAAGGCAATTCAAAGTCCATTTATAAGGGTTAACACTCATTTTCAAGAGAGACACAAGAATATAATCAAGTTCACTCAAGCACTCTTCCCTTTTCTTTGCATACAACCTTATAATATTATTTAAAGCCTACTCAAGTCATTACACCAATCCCTAACCTATTGAATCACATCCAATTTCTCATTCTAGTTCCATTGATCATACAGAAATCAAACTAAGAACTTCAATGGGAGAACTAAATTAGCTTAATCCCTCTTCAAATTATTGGTATGTAGGTAGTGTTCCCACACATGGGGTGTGAAGTATGTTTAGTGTATCCTTTACACACTAACCCCTTTTTCATTTTTTGAAGTTTTCTCAAATTAGGTAAAAGACATGGACACCTAAATAATAAGATCTATAAGAAGTTATATCAATATTTAGGACTTGAAATTTGGTACATAGGATCATACTAAGTAGCTGAACAAAACCCAAAAATTAATTAGCCTCAGGATAACATTACTAAGTAAGACTATAACACCAAACAAAAGGGTGGCTAGTTTTTGGTGCTCTTGTCCAATCAAAAAATAATTCTAAGGATATGTTTCTGACTATTTCTCAGTCCTGATCCTTAAGTATCGGACCTTGTCTCAGTCTAGATCAACTAGAATAATCTAAGTTATAATTTCTCTCACTCTCTAGTATATTTATAAAAGGAAAAAATACAATCTATTTACATAAATTATTATGTTAATTATGGCATATTTTTTAACTAATTTACATGCAAAACTATTGGGATCTTCCCCCTAGTATGGCAAGGATATACCTTACCACCTTAATTTCCTAAAATCCTACTTGCACTTAGATTTTGTGTTTTTATTGATATTACCCTACTTGCCTAAAATCCTATCTTGCCCTTTTTTTGTTTCAATGATATATTTGACCAAACCCTTTAACTAATTTATTTAAGTGGAAAACCCATTGAATTGGACTATGTAGTATAGATAATCTTGTGTAAGTAGAAATAAGAATTGAGCCTTTGGTGTAAAAGTGCATCTCTTACATATCTATTTTAATAATGATTTATATGTAGCCCAATACTTGTGAATCATGCCTTGGATTGTCTTAAAGACATTACTAAAATGTGTTGAATAAAATCCCTTAATTTTATTCTAGGGGCACCTAGTTCATCTAATTCAATAGGTTCATTTTGAGGTCCTAGTTGTATGTCTAAAAAGATTCTTCTATTGTTATAATTATTCAAGTTTAATTCCCCTAATGTATTCAAATACATCATTCAATTTTTTCCTAAAATTAAGATCCCTTGTGAAAATATGGTTAATAATCCATTTCATGCACCTCCTTCATCTACCGCTCCATCACACATGGGGATAACCATCAACACTGCATTCATTCTCACATAATCTAAAGATTGAATATTTGACATAGGACTAGTCTTAGCCACACCATGCATGCAATAATTTCAAGATAGACAACACTTGGTGCTTATAAATACTATAGAGTTTTATACCTTATTATGTAATTGGGATGGTAAGATACAAAAGTAGGATGATAGACCTACAATGTATGTACTTGTTTTTCTTAAATATTTTTGTCAAGTTGGGTACAAATTTTATTTTGTATAAGATGTGATTTTGTGCTCAATAAATTTAAAATGGTCACATGGATCCATTAGTGATGATGTGGTTTTAAGATGAATTAAGATGTTGTGCTTGTAGTGATGAATGTATAGCTTAGAAAATATCTAAATGCACTAGGGACTTTGTTTAAAACCATTAATGGATGGTATAAACTTTGCATTGACTAAGTAAAACATATGTACAAGTTACCCCAACTCAAAATCTATTGATCTTATTCAAGATACATCAAACTTATGACAATGTCCCCTAAATTTGAGACCTGCTTCCCCTCATGGATGATGTTAAGCAAAAAGAACTAATAATTATTTATGTGGATGATGAACTAATCACCTCATATATATGGTTGATTAGAATTGAATACCAATGTGAACCCATTTCCTAAAAGTTTCAAGATTATATATATTTTATACATATATCTTTAATCATATTGTTTATATTTCATTGTAATGAGATTAAACCTTATGATGTGGACTGCAAGAAAGTAGTACATGTCTCATAACTCTTGATCTAGCTTGGGATTTGATGTTGACACTCATTTATTACAAAATTTTGTTTTGTCCTATATATACGACTTAATATGAATGTAAATTTTGGGATCTAGAGATAATTCAAGGTAGAGGGATATAAATAATTTGAATACATGTATAAAAATGATAATGTTTGATGCTTTCTCAATTTAGATGGCACCTTAAAGGGCTCTACATGATAATTTTCTTACATTAATGGCAAGTCAAAAGCTTGCATCTTGTGAATTATTTACTAGACATGAGTTAATTGGATCGATGCCAATCTTTAAACATTATTGTATTCTATGTATGCATGATAAACTTATGAATAGGCCTTAGTTGGATTGGTTGTATTGGTGATGGAACATGTCTACGTATCAAATATGTTCATATCTAACAAACATAACACTTCTCTAGGTGTAATAAACCTACACAAGTGGAAATATTTTATTGGATTGGGTGTCCTAATGCTTTGACAAATAGGATTCTTCTAGGACAAGTGATAGTTATGTCTCTAATACAAATATATGTGTGTATAAAATACACATGTGCATGTATCTAATTTGATTAGGCCTCACAATGATATGATAGAGATCATTAATGCTTTTAGGACTTGACACCTCTAACATTGATAACATTTTCAATCATGTATGAGGTACATGTGGTGATATGTAATTGGATTTGGCCTCCTACAACATCGTCAACTCTAAAACTTCTAGGACTTGATGTATCTTTAATAGATTTAACATTTTTAGGTGTATGAGGTACACACATGGAAAAATAAGAATCAATTATATGGGTACTTCAATCGAGGAGGCATGGGAGGCCAATTTGAACCCCTTCTTGACATAACTATAATATTATGATATATGATTTGGGACAAAATTAAGTATAATTCTATCTATCATGAATTGAACCAATTAGTCAATTGGTTTAATTAAGGATGTGATTTTTGAGAAATTGAGCCCCTAAACCAAATTTATGGCCCAATTTATTATATAATCTAAATGAAACATGTATGAATATAATCAAAAATGAAAATACAAACATAAATGTGGGAAATTTCAACCCATTAAACCTAAATTGGAGTCTATCATGTGATTAAAAGGGCTAAATTAGGCCATGTTTCATGGCATGCTGATTGTAAACCCTAATTTTATCACTTAAACATGTAAAATTCCCCTAAACCCTAATTTCATGATATATACACATGTATAAACATGTTATACTAAAATCCTAACCCTAAATCCTAATTTTATAACAAACACAACCCGTAAGTTCCTTGATTTCATCATAAATGCATAAATTCATGAATGTGATTAGTGTCAATTTGTGAACCTATAATTCACCTAGTTTTTTAAGGACTTATGATGGAATTTTGGACAAAATTATCTCATTTAATCTTAAATATTAAGCCTTATTACATAATTCATTAGTCTTATTACTTCATAGTCTTATCAAGAGTCTTATTGCATCAGGTACTGGATATTTATGCATCATATTGATCCTTAGTGCATCATATGATAGCCTAATTTCATCATATTAGAGATGTATTTCATCATATGATATTCTTATTGTATTGCATGATATTCTTATTGCATCACATGATAGTCTTATTATATCATATGATAGTCTTATTACATCATATTGAGCCTTATTACATGATACACTATCATTCTTGCAACATATGATACTATTATTGCATCATATTATGGATTTATGCATCATATTATTATCATATTGAGTGTTATTACATCATATTATAGTGTAAAAATTCTTTAATATGAGCCTTTTTACTTGTTTGTATAGTATATGCCTATACTTCAAAGAATACATATGCATTAGAGGAATGCATATGCATTCCTGTAATATATATGAATTATTTAAAATAAAAATAAAAACTCACTTTTCAACATCCATTTTTATTCCAAATCAAGATCATTTTCCCCACAAACATTCACTATGTATTTTGTGTACTCTACGTACTTTCTTGGTTATAGTTTTTTTTGGACCCCACAATTGAAGTGATTTCTTTGTTTATTTTATCAAAATGGGCTCTATTTCATGTTCAAGGAAGAGGAAGAAGTTTAATAACAAAACATCATATCAATTAGAAGATTTGAGAGAAAAAAACAAGGTATGAATACAAGTAATTCATTCCATACAATGTACAAACACTAACCTTGATGAGCCAAGTGCCTTAGATAATGAGGCAATTAGAAATAATCAATTGACTAATGATGAAATTTATAATAATAAATTAAATTATGATTAAATTCAAAATAATAATTTGAATTATGATGAAATTGACAATGTAGAATATGATAATTATAATGAACAAAGTTTGTAATGTTGCCCGACGTATAATGACAACTTGTACAATAAGTTTTGAAATAGGGAAATATAATTGATTTCAAAAATAAGTTGAACACTTGATATAAATAGAAAAACATTAATGAAATGAATTTAAATATGTGAAATACTTAATGAACCTAATATGAAATATATCTAGGCATTCTCTAGTAAACTTCCACAAAAGGACAAGGCTATAGACAATGTTTTCAAAGACATACTCACACAATATTAGAAAGATAATACAAGAGTTTCACCCAATGCAAGAGATGTAGTGAGAAAAATAATTGGTTCTCATAATCATGAATTTCATCCAAAACACTTCTTAGATATGACTCAAACACAATTATAATCTAAGTTTTTGGAAAAACATCCACAAATTGCTATTAGTCAAAAATGTTTTGAGATGGCCAAACCTTTTTATCTAAAAATAAATCACACATGAACCACTTATTGTTGTAGGTAATGTGTTGAATTTTCAATACACTATGATGTGTTTTTACATATTCATTATAATTTCCATACTAATAACATTTTTCAAGAGTGTGGCATAGAATTTCCACCAAAATCAGCCAAGGAATTTATTTCAAATATTGTTTGTGAAAGACCAGATGGATGGTTCTTTTACAAGAAAGCATGTTTGGATGGAAATTATAGTATTTTTATTGGATTTCCAAAACTAAAAAAAATGTATCCATGAGGGGTGTACAAGTTCAATTAGACATGAATTAGTTGGTTTCAAAAAATACAAATACATGACTTATTAAGTAAAAGATGGAAAAAATTCTAAAATGTGTGAGCTTGTTATGAAAGAGATACATGTTTCAGAATTTATGGTCAAAATCATGGAGAAAATTGTTTATGAGTATGCAAGGCACACAAATAGGGATAAATGGTTGGATGAACATGTTAAGATAAGTAAGGACACATTCCCACTTGATTATATTGTTTCAATATTCAACTTTGCTAAAAGTTACACATTCAAACCACAAATGGAAGTTCAATCACAATATTACAACTCAACACAAATTACCATATTCTTGCATATAGAATTCATGCATGCAATTGATAATATAAAGGAAGATCAAAAAGTATTAAGGGAGTACCATTTTTATATCAGTGATTACTGATCACATTGTACAAAGTATGTGCAATGTTTTTATGATAAGTTCTATGGACAGTTGACTCAGAGGAACATTATTTTCAAATCACAATACATTTGGTCAGACAATTGTACATCAAAATTCAATAATGTATGGATGTTTTATAGGTTGAGTATGATGCACATTACCACTAGTGTAGAACATATTTGTAGTTTCATTAAGGCTAGCCATGGAAAAGAGGAGCATGATGGTGCTAGAGCATGTGTAAAAAGAGCCATTGCAAGGAAGGAGTTAAAATATGACAATGTTGCTAATTTGATTGATGTAAAAACTATGGTTGAATGGTGTAATGAGAACATATGTCATGGTGCTCAAGTAAATTCTACTATTCATAGACATTTTTATTTAATGGAGGAAAAAGACTTGGGAAACTATGAGGATTGTATGACTCTAATAGGTTCAAGTGAGCTCCACCCATTTCATAGCTCAAATTCAGGTTCTTGGACTATTCATAAGTGACACTTGGCATGCTTTAGTTTTGCATGCATGGGATTTATTTGAAATGAGTATGAGTCAAAAGAGTGGGTGGATGACTAGAGTTATAAACCTCTAATTTCAATCAACACATATCAAGTTCCACCAGGATTATAACTTATTAACATGACATCTTCACATGACTTGACCATATATCTTATCTAGTACAACTAGGTAGAAGATTTATCTTTATGTAGTATTTATTCTCATAGTATATCATTATAATATCACTAATTTTTTTATGATGTAGTCTATGTTTCTATAGTTATTTAAGACAAGAAAAATGAAGAGGGAGCATATTAATACTTATGTTAGTGTGTAGATGGATATAAAAAATTAACTTCCCTAGTCACAGATGGAGAAAACATTGATTATCCCATTGGGTCTATGGTAGTCACTAGAACTTGGATTCAATGATATCTTATAAAAAAATTCAAATGTATGGTTGTTTTAAGACTTTGAAACTCAAAATAAGATTATACACTATTCAAATTTGGTTCTTGTACTGAATATTCAATTGTAAAAATATCATGGGAGGCCAAGAAATAAGAATCTATGGAAAGTTCATGAGTCAGACCATGAAGTTATTCTTGATACAATCAAGATTAGAGTAGATCTAAGTGGTTCATTAGATTGAAATGCATAGGTATGTTGACTTGTGAAATTTAGATGTAATCAATTTTACCATATGTTTTTATTTTGTAGGTAGTACATGCATAAATTTCATCTTTAATTACTTAATAACATTTTTTTGCAGGTTAGTGATGCCAAATCAACTTCCACCTTCATGTGGTTGGCACCGTTAGTAAATAATTTCACATTGTTAAATATAAGATAAGCTTACCAAAAGTGATTAACATTTCTGCTCTCCTAAATAAGTATTCATGACAAGTTTATTTCTCCTTATAGCCTTCCAAACACATTTATTGTCAGTGTTTCCATGCCCTGGAATAGTAGTGAAAATGCACTTATAGGTGGAACTAGGTGTCATGATTTTTGGAACACATGTAATTTGTCTATATACATGTGCTTGAATTGATGTATTTGCACATACTAGTCTTAGAGGCAAAGTTGCTAGTTGGAGGTCAAGAAGTTATCTTGTCACTGCAAAAAAGTTACATTTTAGGACCCTTTAATGCAACTTCTACCATGTATTTCTCTTAGAGGTGCTTCATATTATATTTAGGTTAAAATTAGAGGAATTTACCATGCACACTATGGATCTTATGGTTCCTTCATATATCTTACATTTTTGGTTTTATAGATGCCTGAAGTTAGGCTAAAACTCAACATCTTTTTTGTATTGGGAAGGATGTTTTTGAGCCTAGAATGGTTGATGGGTTTGTCATCTAGGCTAGACGAGAGGCCAAGTACCTAGTATTAGATGTTATTCACCCCTTTATACATGTTTTTATGTCCATTTTTTAGCCAATAAGAACCAAAAATTGAGTTTTTGAAATATAACTTCAACTTTGATAACATTTGTTGTCAATGTTTCTATGTTCTATAATACTAGTAAAAATGTAATTGTAGGTGGAAGTGGATGTCAAAATTATTGAAAAACATTCAATTTACCTGTATAGATGCATTTGAAGTGGTGTATTTTCACCTACTGGTCTCAGAGGCCATGTTGTTAGTTGGAGGTCAAGAAGTTGTCTGTACACTACCAAAAAGTTACATTTTAGGACCTTTTACTACAACTTCTGCCATAGATTACTCTTATAGGTGATTCAAACTAGATTTGAGGTGAAATTAGAGGAATTTAACACACACACAAAGGATCTTATTTTTCCTCCATATGAATTATAGTTTTAACTTTATGCATGCCTAAAGTTAGGCTAAAAATCAACATCTTTCTTATATTGGGAAGGGTGTTCTTGAGCCTAGAATGGGTGGTGGGTTTTTCATCAAGGCTAGATGGGAGGCAAAGGAGCTAGTCCTAAATGTTATTAAACCCTTTTGATGTGTTGGAAGTGCCATTTTTTAGCCAATAAACACTAAAAATTGAGTTCTTGGACTGTAGATTTAACTTTGACAACATTTGTTATCATTGTTTTCATACTCTAAAATAATAGTGAAAATGCACTTGCAAGTGGAAGTGGGAGTCATGTTTCTTAAAACACATGTAATTTTACTATATATATGTATTTTAAGTGGTGTATTTTCACCTAATAGTCATGGAGGAAAATTTTCTTGTTGGAGTTCAAAAAGTTGTCTCTTCACTACCAAAAAGTTGAATTTTAGGACCCTTTATTGTAACTTTTGCCAATGATTGATCTTAGAGGTTATTTGGAATAAATTAAAGGTAAAACTATAGGTATCTTCCATGCACATAAATTATTTTAATATTCCTTGATATGACATATAGTCTTGGTTCTATGCATGCCTGAAGTTAGGCTAAAAATTAACATCTTTTTTGTATCGGGAAGGGCATTCTTGAGCCCAAATTGGGTAGTGGGTTTGTCATTTGGGCTAGGTGGGAGGCCAGGAAATTAGATATATAAAATAATATCCTATTTCAACACATTTTTAGTGTAATTTTTTAGCTAACAAGCATTGAAAATTAAGTTCTTAGACCGTAGCTTCAACTTTGACAACATTTATTGTCAGTGTTTCTATGCTCTAGAAGAGTAGTGAAAATGCACTTGAGGGTGGAAGTGGGTGTCATGGTTGTTGTATCATGTGTAATTTTACCATATAGATTCATTCAAAGTAGTGGATTTTCATCTACCAATCTTGGAGTTAAAGTTTCTAGTTAGAGGTTGAGAAATTATCTCTTCACTACCAAGCATTTGCATTTTAGGACCCTTTACTGCAACTTCTTCTATGGATTTCTCTTAGAGGTGTTTCAAACTAGATTTGGGGTATAATTAGAGGGATTTAATATACACATGATGGATATTATTTTTCCATCATATGAAATATATTTTTGGTTTTATGCATGACTAAATTTAGGCTAAAAATCAACATCTTTCTTGTATTGGGAAGGGCTTTTTTATCCATAGAATGGGTGGTGGTTTTGTCATCTGGGCTAGATGGGAAGCCAAAAACCTAATATTGGACATTATCCATCCCTATAAATGTGTTTTTAGTTCTATGTTCTATCCAATAAACACAAAAAATTGATTTCATAGACTATAGCTTCAATTTTGACAACATTTATTGTCAATATTTTTGTGCTTCAGGACAGTAGTGAAAATGCACCTATGGGTGGAATTAGGTGTCATAGTCATTTGAACACATGTAATTTGCATATTTATATGCATTAAAAATGGTGGATTTACACCTACCAATCCCAAAGGAAAAGTTTCTAGTTGGAGGTAGAGGATATTATGATAAAATTTTTGGTAAGGATTTAAGCCTTTGAAACATTGTATCATTCAAGGTATATTACTTTTGGTTAGAATATGCCTAATTAGGCCTAGTTTTGGGGTTTATATCAAATAAAGTGATAAAATAATAATATTAAAGTTTTTTAAATTTTTGAGGAGTTGAAGGCTGATAGAGGGTTCCCTAAAGTGTTCTTACATCTTCAAGAAAGGATACAAGTTAATCAAACTAAGGGAAAAATAGTGAAAATAGGGATACAAGCATATATAGAGTATTGTGACTTTGAGGTGTAGTAGGAATGGGATAGAGTGTTTGGTCACTTGATAAAAGTTTATCAAAGTGTGTAATGATCACTTAAGACCATCAATGTAATGAATTTTATTCTTAGTGGATTAATCCAAGGAATGGTCCTAAAGACTTAATGGGCTACATAGTGTGAAGGATAATGAACATCTTAGGAAAATTATTGAAAGGTGAAGTAGGTTTGGAAAATTTAAATAGGTTTGGTAAATAATTTTCTTACCATTTAATACCATTCAATAATTTTTATTTTATTCTTGAAACTTAAAGTGAGATTTGGTCCTTGAAACCCAAGGGATTGTGCCTAGTAAAAACTAATGAAGAGATACAAGCATCAATTCATAAAGTACATTAACACAATTTAGATTGAATATTTGTATAATTATAAATTATATACAACAAAATATAAGTAAAAAGATGATGATGACTCATTTTTTATATTTGATTAAGCAGACATGTGTCACTAGCTTTTGCCAAATTGGGCCTATAGGCCAAAATATGCTAGATCTAGTCATGGAATTTGGAAGAGAGGCTCACTATGAGCTAATATACCCATTAAATATAATTTTTTTAATTTTTTAAAATGTAAAATATTAAATATTTTATTAAAATCAACCCTAAGTCAAATCATGATCAACATTAAAGCCTACCTTGAAGAAATTGGTTAGTTTGGGGCATCTATAGGTTGAGGAAAAGCACAAAATTTGGTAGGAATGGTATTAATGACATAAAAAAACATCCAATTGAATCATAAACATCATATAAATAGTGAAATTTTAAAATTATTTGACATAGTCCTCTTGCAATCAAGAAGGTAGCCATTGGGGATTTCTAAAAGTTTTGTCAGTTTAGGATGCCAATAAGTAGTTTAGGCCTTAGAGAGATCTTAAAACCATATAATATGATGTATTAAACCTATATTTTCATATATAAGTGATAAAATTTATGGTTTTCATGAAAACATTTGAATAAATACAAGTTTTGGTATGAAGGAAGCATGTAGGTAGCTCAAGGTATTTTGTGGTAAAAAGGGTCTACAGGACAAAGTACATATCCAAATGACTTGAAAATTGGTAAAATTGGTATTAATTACCTAATATACCAATATATATAGTATTTTTAGGGTCATATTATAAGTGGAAGATCTCTCTATTTTGTCACAGTCCCCTCCATGTCTCATAATAATCACTATTCATGCATGCATAATTTTTGGAGTTTTAAGGTGTGTTTGAGGCTTCTAAGCTTAGATAAGTATTTTAAAAGTATGGTAAGATTATTTAAAACCTATTAAAAACTTTTAAAGTGTGTTAAAACTCCAAAATTCATGTAATCCCCATAGGTAGGCTTAAATCCCCACAACAGTCTCAAAGGCATAAAGGCAAAGTTGGTTTTTTGATCATTGGAAAGGTGTTATGAAATGTTTTAGATTTCATGAGAATGTTTTCAAGAAAATAATATCAATTGGAAGGTAAAATTTGTCCTTTGGATAGTATGTATAGGGTATGTGGAGCCCTAGATTAGTAAGCTCTAGGCATTTTCGAGAGATTTAACCATGGGAATTTAATTAAACTCTGTAATATTGCTCCAATATACATGTACAAGGTGAATAAAAAGGATTTAACCTAAGATTTTATGGATGTGTATGGAATCAAGGACTAAGGTTTTGGAATAGGGATAATTAGGCCTAAATGAGGGTAGGCTAATGAATGAAATTATAGTTAGAGGTGGAATTGGGCTATGGAATTTGACGTAGACATGAAAAAGAGTAGAGTGTACCTATAAATTCCATTATAATCTCTTGATAAATCATAATATTTCCATATAATAAAATATATAGTAATAAGGGTTAAAAGCATTAATAGAGCATTGTGTCCATAAGGTGTAGAATGAGAGTATTTTATTGTTTGAGTACTTGAAGTGGGTTATAACAGGTATTTTATGATCATGTAAGACCATATGTGATAATAGGTTGAGATCTTGAAACATAGACCAATATTTAGACCTTGAGACCCAAAGAAGGTGCCTAGGAAGAAAATAAAAAGAGATTGAGAGGAAATTTGTGAATGAGACTTTAATGGAATAAGGTAAAGGATGTATGTACAAAGGTCAATTCCATCAAGGAGGTGTTAATTAGAGTAAAAGGAATAAGTACTAGGTGTAATAATTTAAATTAAGTCCAAAGAGTCAAAAAAGGAGCTAGCTTGTGAAAGAAGATTCAAATCAAACCATAGCAAGTGAATGTCATTAATTGGGATTAGAACCAGCTAATGATGTTTTTGTAGACTTTTCCTCCATACTTCTGCATCAACATATAGAAATAATTCAAATACAATCACTAGTATTCTTAATTTCATATAAGGATCTAATTTGTAACATTATCCTAACATGTTATTCTTAATCTCATAACATTTTTAATCCTTAAGAATACTTCAAAACCAATTATTTATAATAATCTAAACATAAGTGATTCAAAAAAGATTTATTTCATTGGTTTCCTTAAATATTCATGTACAAAATAAGAATTCCATGTACGAATATGATATATAGGCATTCAATATCAATAATACATGAATTACCATATAGGCATACAAAAAATTACATCATGTCTAACAACATAGTATCTAATGTCAGGTGAATACATCATATATGCATGTAAAATGCCAAAAATACATACATTTCCATATAGGCATATGAAAAATTACATCATCTACAACATCCTAATCATCAAATAGTCTCCCTCTCTTTTCTTTCTTCAAAGCAGACTCTCCTTGGGATTCCCTACTTATAGATGGAGATATTCAAAATGCCTTGGACTGCTCCAATGTTTAACTATGAGTACTACACTCATAGCTCATTTGCATTCAAACTTATTCAAATACAAAAAATATTATAAAATTAAAAAGTAAACATGAGACCAAGTTAAAAAAATCATTTTTTAAACAGTAGTAAAAAACATTTGAACATGCACTTAACACAATCTCATGGTCCTCCTCAATTTTCAATTGACACTCAACTAGGTTAGTTCCAAGTTTAGCTGTACGAATAGGTGTGTCAAATGATGAAGAAACATGAGGAGCTATCATAGTATTCATTTGAATTAGACTATAAAATTTCATATGACATCCCTACATACATAATCCATTCATGTATATAATTTATATTTACCAAAGTATATAGTAAAATTATTAAAATAAAAGTACTAAATTATAATTCAAAATTACAAGTGAATATACATACTTCAGTGAGTGCCTGTGTAGATGACATTACAATATCAATGCCTAAGTCTATCTCTACTCACAATGATGGAGGATTTTCCACCCTAGTCATTAACTGAACAAATAACCTAATAATTAATATCTTTAGCAATTCATTATTTAAACAAGTTTCTAACAAACATAGTCTTGCATAAGATATGAAAATATCTAGTGAGGTCATAGGAAACATGAATGTGACAAGTGGATATGTGTAACATGTGACTTGTAACACCACATTGAAGGCAAGAAATTTCAATTTCATTAGGGAGAATGAAAAGATAATGAGGGAGGATTTTTGAGTGAATTTTGTGAAATTGATTCATTGAATGCAAGTTAGGTGTTGAAACATCCTTGATATATACCTATATATACTAGTTTGGATGCTTATATAGCTCTGTTGAGGTTTATTTCATATTTTGACCTAATTAGTTGGTTATTAGGCATAATTTTCTTAAGGAAATGACTTTTTATAGTTGAGGATATTTCTATGAGTATTGGTGTGATCAAAAAGCCCTTATAAATCATCATTGTGATAAGATAAGTAACTTGTATAAGTGTTTGTTTAGAAGTTTGTAAATTGAGTTTTAATCAGGTTAAGACACCTAAAGTGATATCTTGGTTATATGGTGGACATATATACTTAAGCCTTTTAAGAGTGTCTAGAACCTTATAAATAGGTATAATCAAAACCTAAAGAGACATATATAAAATAGAACTAAGTATTGTAGAGATAAGAGTGAGTGGACAGTCTTCTTTATAAGCACATGATTTTGGTTTCCCTATATGTGACATTATGTTGACTATCTATCCTTATATTTCCATCAATTTTTACAAGCGAAGGTATATATTTATAAAATTCAAGTAGGTTGAGGTCAAAAAAGGGTTCTTTAGTCTTGTCGACACTCAATATTCATTTTAGGGGGTCTTTCTTGATGAAAGTTGTTATAGTCTTATAGAGTTAACATGTCACTCAAGTGATGAAAGTGTATGGATATAGATAGTACCTCTCCCCCAAGTAGACATAGTAGGTCTTTGGGCCCCTTAAGTAGGTGATGGTAACAAACTACTCAACCCCATATATCTATATGGGGTTGAGGTCCCCTCTTTGTATATGGTCATAAGCCCTATGCCATATACATATAGGCTATAGTTTATATTAGATTCTCTACCAAAAAACCAATGGGATCTAATGGAAACTCTCCTAAAAACCAATGAAATTGACTAGGTAAAATGGGGTTAAGAGGCTATGCCATCTAAATTTATAACTCCATAGATAAATATGAAATTATTATGCTCAGATGGAATCAAGATGGGAATTGAATTCCTATCTATGACCATTTTGGATATTGATCATAGAGATTGAACTGATATACGTTATTAGATAACAAGGAATCAAGTGCCTAGATATGAGGCTAGTATATAAAATAAAGGAGTGGTGTGTATATTGACGAAGACATGTTATGCTCGATTGGGAAATTGATAGAAATATATTATACCAAATAACTTTTATCAAATGAATTTTATATATATACATCAAATCCTGCTTATTGGGATTGACCCACTATGGGAACTACATATAATAAGATATGAAGAAAATGTTCAACTCACTATTTTGGTTATTTAAAACATAGTTGAGATGGAGGATGAGTTTTTTACAAGTTACTCCAATCCATGTTAATACATCAAACAATAAAAAGTCCAACAAAATTATATTAGGTATTTTATATTTTCTTACACAAGATAGACCAATGATGCAATTAAAGTGAATGAATGTACATCTATAGTATATAATATTCACTTGAAATTTTACCTCTGTAAATGTATATGGTGTCATACTGGTATGGATAGATGTAGTAGCCTGGGTTGGCCCACTACCAAGTTATGATGTCATAGGCAACGTCTCCTCTTTGAACACAAAAAATTACACATATATTTTTCTATTTAAACATGTAAATTAATTTTTAACTTTTTAATTTTCAAATATAACTTAAAAATTTAACATTAGATTTATATAAATGATAACTGCATGTGTGGAGACACTCATAATGTAGAGTAAAAAGTACTCTATGTTTCATTCTAATTTTTAGTTGCACGCTGCAAAATTTTGTTCCCACATACTTTGGTTCAAGATGGTGAACTTTTGAAATAGATCATGGGCTCTAATTTCCTTTTGATTCATTTTTGTCTAAGTGATGAACTCAAGCAGAAGCTGCCAAGTGTCATCAGTTGAGGCACCTTTCATAATTTCTATAAGTTGGTCAGGATGTGCCATGTATCTCATAGTAACTCAGTAGAATGTGACAAGTGTCAGCATCCATATTTCATATCATTGTCCATGTTTCAAATGACTGTTAAGTGAAAGGTTTCAACAAGCTAAGTATCAAGATCAGGTGGAGGGTGCCAAGTGGCATTCATGGAAGGTTTCAATTTGATTTTCTAAAAGTGATGGAAGATGCCACGTATCCTAGCTGAAGAGAGAAGAAGCCACCATGTGTCAACCTCTAAATTTTATTCATTTTGTTTCACCAATATAGTAAAGACTATGGTGGGTCTCAAGTTTTGTTTCTGAAGCAAGCGAAAGCTGCCAAGTGTCACTATATGCATAAATATGAAATGAGGCTTGATTATTTCTATAATATAAGTAGAGTGATGTGGAGAGTAGCACGTGTCACCTTCCACAAATTTCTCAAAAGGTAGCTAAAAGCAATAGAGATTGCCACATATCCTCAGTTAAGTAAAGCAGAGATTGCCATGTGTCCTTTTTTTAGGCAAGTAGAAATTGCCACCTACCCCTATGTTTTTTTAGAGTTACTCAGGTGAGAAATATTGTGGGTCTTATTTTATGTTAAGCTGTTAAAGTTTAAAATAATAAAATTGCAAAAGTTATCAAAGGTGGAACACTCCTAAGCAAAGACATAAAAGAAGTATAAGTTACGTATAAAGTGTCGCGTGTCTTCGGTAAGTGTTGCAAAACATGCCAAGTGTCACACTCTAGTGTCTCCTAAGTAATAAGAATGTTTTCAAGGAATTGGCCAAGTGTCTTCTTTCGTTTAATAGAAGGGAGCATCCTACGATTTGTTTCAGCCAATGAACTATTGAAAGACAAAGCATTTAAAAATCGAAGAAATATCTTCTATTAGACACATCCAGTTCAGTTAGATTTCAGTTGGACTGTTAAACTGAGAACATGAAAATAATCTAGAAGGAATCCAAGGATATAAATAGGGGTGTAGAGATCACCAAAAAGGATCATCATCAGATACTTAAAGAGATTTTTTTGAGAGAATTTGTCAAGAGTTTTAGACTTTCTAGAGCTATGATTAGGAATATCATTTGCCTTTGATCTATTTTCTTAAGTTGGAAAGTTTATGTAACTGTGCATGTTTCTGTGCCTCTTATGTGACTAGATAATTAATAAGAAGATGGAATCATGTGCCTTTGTTGATATTTTATATATCATTGAAAACGTAGTCCAAGATGTGTTGTCAAGAGTTTGATATTTTCTAGAGCTGTGATTAGGAATATCATTTGCCTTTGTTCTATTTTCTTGAACTGGAAAGTTTATGTAACTGTGCATGTTTCTGTGCCTCTTATGTGATTGGAGAATTAATAAGAAGATTGAGTCCTGTGCCTTTGTTGATATTTCCTGTCACTACAAAACTAGTCTAAGCTGTGAGCCTCTATTTCTATTGTTTTCATCTTTTACATTGATCATGCCTTGTTTTCTCTTAAATGTAATTAAATCTTACATATAGTCTCATTGTGCTGAGATTAAGGGTCAAATTACATTCAGGTGCATCACCATAGTTAGATTTTCTTTCTTTGCATTTGTGTTTTTGTTAAAATTCCTATCCCTTTTCCCAGTATATGCTCGATATAAAGAAGAGACCAGCTTCTTAAAAATCTAGAGGATGTTTCAAGTTGTAAGTCCCACATTCTTGAAACTTCTCATTGTTGGTGTTAAAATCAAGGCATAATTTTAACCATCAGCAATTTTTTGCATGCCTGATGGGACAAATCTTGAAGTTTATTTCAAGATCATATGAACCAGAGAGCTACAAGGAGTCAAAGCTGTTGACCAATAACCAGATCACAATCTAATATAAATCTAGGTATTCTATTGCCACCTTTGGTAACTAGTCCAAGAAGAAGAGTCAACCAATTTATACCAATACCAAGAGCAAATATGGGAGCCCCTATACCCCCAAGTAATTATGCAAGTTGGAACACTGGTAGTCTTTTGATTCTCCCAATACCACTAGCTACTTGAGACCTTATCCTAGTGAATGCCCTGAAAGCTCTACCCAAATTTAGTGGGAAAGATTTTAAAACACTTAAAGAAGATCTGCAAGATGTATCAGATGTCTATGTTATACATGTTATCACACATCAAAATGTGGCCATAATATTATTAGCAACTTATTTTAAAGGGAAAGCTCTACAATGGTATTGGTCCTTGACCCCAAATACCATCTCTACATGGGATCATCTCAGAGATCTTTTCTTTGAAAGATTTGAAGAGAAGGGTGATAAGTCTTCTTTATTATAGCAATTGATTACCACCCCAAGGGCACCACAAGAAGCAATAAATGACTTCAATTCTCAATTTCAAAAGACTTTGGAAATAATCTTGAATACAGGTAGACCACTACCAGGTATGGATATAGTTTTCTATCTTAAGTCTTTAAATTCAGACATATCAGTTATGATTTAGTCACTTGGAGGTCAGACTCTGCCAGAGGCATATGACTATGCAGTCAAAGCTAAAAATAATTTGATAGATGCTATAAAGTTGTCTCCAAGGCCTCCCATGCCCATGTTTCTATAGATTTCCTTTCCATTACCTCAATAATCCCCTAAATCCATAACCCCACCTATGTCTATGTACACATATCCTCAACCACCTGCTAAATAAATTGTCCCTACCCAGTCATTTGAGCTGGATGATATCAAGAATATCTTAAGGACATTTTCTAATGAGCTAATTAATATGAAAAGACAATAGAATACTTATACTAAACCCCAATATCAAGGCTATCAAGGAAATAGATTTCCATCACAACCAAACCAATATCAGGGTCCCCAAAGGCAAAATAACCCTCAGCCAATAAACCAATTAGTTGCAGTCCCTACACCCTCACAGACTATTCCTCCCAATTCAAATAGGGAGATTGTTCCAGGGAAAAATAATTATGTAGATGGTACCAATGCCTAGTGTTTCCCTTGTAATAATGCTCATACACCTAGAGATTTTCCCATGGGTAATCTACAACAAAAGGTGGCAGAGCAAAGAAGAATGGATGGATAGTTTGCAAGTTCTAGTGACAATAAAGCCTACCAATCTTCTAGTATGAAAAATTCAGTCTTAATGGCTTAGATGCAAGGGATGTCTTTAAAACAAGAGGAAGAAATAGCCCTAAAACATGCTTTGTTCTCATGGGTTGAAGATGAAGAATCAATTTTCTTGAATGGAGTTTCCACTTCTAAGAAACCAGTGGTGCAATCTGATTATTATACTAGATCAAAGAGAAGGATGACAGAACAGCCTAAAGTTGTAAATAGTCAAGTCATGGAGAATCCTCCATTTCAATGACAAAGAAACATAGCTGCCAGACAATAAGTGCCTCAACCGGTGCAAAATCAAGTGATTCCTGCATAATTTCAAGAAAAAACAAGATATCTTTATTTTCAAAGAACTTAGACTCTGAGACCAATAAATGTGGTGGATTAATTAAAGAAGACTCTAGCACAAGTATTAATATGGGATATATTGGATATTCATAAATAGAAGACACTACTACAAGAAGTTCTACAAGGCCAAGTGGTGCCCAAATGTACTGTTATCAAAGGACCTACTGAAAAAGAAAAGCTCAAAGACACTATTCATCTATAGACAATAGCCCTAGTGAATAATGCACTAGAGGTAAGCAAATCCAAACCATATACCTTCTATTTAACTTTGATAGTGGGTAAGAAACTGCTACATAATGCAATTATTGATTTAGGGGCTAGTATTATAGTAATGCCTAAGTAGATAGCTGATGCTTTAAAAATTAAGTATGAACCACTCACTAAAGGAGTCATGTAGCTAGATGGTAAAGCAGTACAAATAAAAGGGAGAATTAAACAACTCCCATTACAATTATATACTTGTCCCAATATAATTATAAATTAAGATGTAGTAGTAATAGATATACCTCCTATATTTGGCCTATGCTTATCTAGAGACTTTACAACCAAGATAGGAGGATATATGTCCCTTGATTGGTCTCACCTCATCCTAAGAACCAAATATGGTTCAGAGATGAAGATACTATCTGAGCCATTATATAAGGACCACATCACCAATGAACCAATTTCAAAGTTAGAGGCAGTTCATGCTATGATGAATAAAGAAGAAAGGGTTTTTGTTGAGGAGTTAGCTGAATGGACTAAACATGATCAAGAAGAGGAAAATGATAATTTATTATCTATGATGCAAAGTGACCCATATGGAAATTATGACTCCATGGGTCTAGGTACTTACGTCATATTTGAGGAAGATCATAAAATCCCAAATGCTTTAAGGGAAGAAAAGTCAAAAGATACCTTTTCTATCAATCCTCAGGTCTCTCAATATGAATTCAATATTATGAGTGAGAAGTCACAAGTGTATGCCTTAATCGCTGATGAATAAGAGATAATTTATGAATTTCTTCTTACTTTTCAAGATGATGTGGAGGAGCATGGACATTTCCTTGATCATGATTTGAATGATTTGTTTGAAATCATTGGGTTAGGTTATACTATTTTTCAAGGAAGCTCTGAGCTGGTTGTAGATGAACAAGACATCATTGAGACTCAATTACATATGCAAAATTATTGTAAACTTTCAAAATTATCCTTTCAAGAGCTTGGTAATTTTGAAGTCATTAAAGAGGATGATCATGCAATAGAACCTGAGTTTGAGGCATAAAGAGATAAGCCAATAATTGATATATATCAAAGGGCTTCTGTTGATGAGCAAATAATCATTAATTCCTTGATAAGATATGCCAGTATCAAGAACTGCATTTGACAAGCTTCCAAGAACAAGAAGAGTTTATATATGTTGGAAGCATTTTTTACTTAGATTCACTCAAATGCAAGCCAATCAATGTGGCATACAAAGAAAGAAAGTCACCAGAGCTACATCCAATTCAACCACTTTTTTGAAAACATAAGTCATCTTGTCATGAAGGAGACTTTAGAAATTCTTCTTTTGATCCAGGAGGGAGATAAAGATATTTGGTTAATATAGTTAGATAGTTTCCCCTTTCTATATTGCTTTATTTTCCCATTTTTGCTTTCCCACTTTTATTTTAAATAAGTGTTCTTTGAACACATAGTTGGTAGCTTAGAGAGTTTTTCAAAATCTTCAAAATTTCTCAATACATTGAATATCTTCCAAATATTTAGAAATCCCTAAGGTACCTTGTACTGCCACTTGCATAACGTGTCTATCTCACTGTCCCATAAAGATTGAGTAAAATTTGCTAATGGTTATCTAATTTTAATGCCATTTTGAGACTTGATAGGTCAATTAATACCTCTTAACAAGAGTTAAATCTTACAATTTCTCAAACATTCCTGCATCTATGAGAAAATATCTTTCTATTTGCATTTTCAATGCCTAGTAAACTTGCTTCAGCAAAAGTGTTTCTATTTTGCAAAAGTTCATACCAATTATCACAAAATATATATAGAGATGGAGGGAGCATAGTCTTCACAGCAAGGAGCTGGGATGTATGAATCTCTTGACAAGTTTCTTGTGAGCAAGTCATATGCTTGAGCTCTTGTGTAACCATTGAAGACCTATCCACAGACCAAAAACCCTAAAGCTGGTCAAGAAAGTGACCTAGTAAAGATAAAAGATTATGCAAATGGAGTCATGGACCCAATTATTGAAAAAGCTAGTAGCAAAACTCTTAGAGAAGGGGCACATCAAAGGTGTCATCAGAGGGCTAGAGTGGGGCAATATGAGACATTTTCCATGAGGATATGGACTTCATAATTGGCACAATTCACTATTCCAGCTGTACATCCATGCCCTAACTTGGTCAAACGATGCGTAGACTTATTCCATGCACCCTCAAACACTATACAATGGGGTCCATTCACGTTGCAAATCACACCATAGGCTGTCAAGGACATGTTAGCCCTATATCATGATAAGACAACTACGTTTCCCATTATTTCTAAAATGTAAATAATGTGGGAAAACATCAATACCCAATTGAGGTTCTTAAGATCTAAATTAAAAATGGGCAATGATGACACTACTGTGCCTACACTCCCTGCAGCAAGAGCCCAATTCACACAATCTAGCCAAGACACACTGTCTATGATGGCTTTCAGCTTTGGCATGAATGATATGGTAGTTTATGGAGAACAAATGGCTATCCTCTTTAGGCTGAAGATCATTGACAAAACTCAAGAGTATAGGCTTGACTTTTTTAAACAAATTGATTTCTCAATGGTGGAACAACTAGCCCAATTCAAATAAAAAGGGGTTTTCATGTACTCTTCTTATTTATTTCACCTCATGTTGTATCAAAAATCCAACCTCTTTTCCCAACATATGCATCTTGATATGTATGACCCAAGTTTTGATCTCTAAAGGACCACTCTTGTGTCTGCATGGACACATATTTTGTCAAAAACTAGTGATCCATATGAATTCTAGTAATTATTTGTTAACCCTAATTTTTAACACCTCAGCCCCAAACTAGTTATGAATAGACTATTCCCAAGTGTTTTAAACCTTCTAGCCAGTTGCCCAATTCCTTGTGATTTCTATTTTGGATCCCACCATACAATTATAAAAGTCCATGGTTTCTGTGGAGAACCAATGTTGCTACCTAAGATTTTGAATCTTAGGTTAGAATTCTTAGAGGTCATCAGGTAGGTATCTACATTTGATAATGAATATGGCTCTAGGAAGAGGAAGAGAAAAATGTATGACCTCCCCTGGATGACAAATAGCGTGGTACTAGAAACCAGAGATGTCGAAGTTGTGTTCTCAGAAAGCTAGCCTTTTTGGGTTTCCTTCTAAAAGAATACAAATGGGTATATGACCCAAATGGTTTCATAGCTTCTTAGATAAGGAAAAATAGGGTTGTAACCATAATTACACATGAAGGCCACCCTTTCTGGGAAAATAGGAAAAATCCTAGAGAAGATGCTCCTAGATTTTATGTTGAATTAACAGATTTTCCTCTTCCACAAAATAGACCTTGGAAAACATTCTACGTTAAGTAGAGGGATTCTGACTCTAAATTCATAATGACTTCTGGCTTAAGAAAGGCATTAAAGAATAAATATTGGGATGCTAAGAAAATAGAAGCCTATTGGAAATATAGGCAAGAAATTTGTCAGACAACTCATTCTTTTGGGAACATAGACACAGATGAGAGATGGGAAGAACTATGGGATGAGTGCCATCTATCCCCTATATCTAGCCCTGACAGAATCAATTTGCCAACATAGGGTGTAGAGATAGAAGCTAGAGCAGGATCAAGCTAAGAGTCACAGGCCTCAAGGCAAATTAGAGCTATAATAACTATATCAGTTTGGCCCTAATCTCTCAGCATTATGGAAAAGCAAAAGAGTGTGGTGTCTTCACCACCAAAATATTCCCCATTGACATCAGTTATTGAAATTACCAATTCTCCACAAGCATCACCAATAATAGTAGTAGATGTGAAAAAAAAAGAAACACAGCCAGAAGAAGAGACACCCAAGAAGTGAAAGAGGGTGAAGTTTTAGTTTGATTCAGAAGAAGAGGTAGACCCCCCACAGTGCCAATTATAGAGTACTATAATTTCTCCTCAAGTATGTATTATTCCTCCTTCTCCTTCTCAATCTCTTTCTTCTCTTATTGGAATGATGATTCCATGTAGCCAGATGACATCCCCTACCACCTCTTTTGTTCCCATTTCTCACTTCACCCCATCTATCCCTACTCAATATTTAACATTACCTCACTTTTCCCCTTCTATTCCAAAGAAACTTTCCCCTCAAATTGCCCATAGCCAACAATTGGCTATTCAATATGGTTTGCCATAGGGACATCCTTTTGTAGGTCAGCACATTATCTCTCCTTCTACCTTCCAAACCCAAGCAGATGCTATTAAGAAGGTAAGGGAAGCCCAAAGAGAGAAAAAGAAGATCAAGGAAAATAAGGCCTTGGCTACACCACATCTATAGTCACAATTTGACCCCATTTAGTAGTAATTGATGATGACTCATTTGTCACCAAATGTAATCAAGCAAACTAAGTAGATGCAGCTAGAAGACTACACAATGAATGTAGTGGCCATATATATGTCCCTGTTTAAGCCACAAGACAAAATTGAGCTGCTAACCAAATCTACTTCTATAGTTGCTGAAGACTACTTGAAGACATCAAGGAGGCTATAGAAGATGGAGGCTGATTTAGCTAAGGCAACAGCAAAATATAATAGTTTGACCACATAAATCAATAGAAGAGACAATGAAATAGAGAATCTGAATAAATAGTTGCAGGATACTATTTCTCTACAGACTCACAGGGCAGTCTAGGCCCAAAATGATTCCTTAAAATTAGGGATAACATAGGTAAAGGATGTAGTAATGACCCTAAGGCATGAAAAGGTAGCATTTCAAGAAAAATTTGAGGAACACCTGTTGTAGATTAATCAATTACAATAGAAGCTAATGGATGGATAGAATAATACCATAGTTATACAAGCCCAATTTCAAGTTGAGCAACATAGAGTAGCATAATTGACACTAGAGCTGGCCAATATGCCAAAGAATGTCAGAGTGTTAAGTTTGGTGAAGGAGCTTTATGAATCCATATGGAAAAAAATCTCTTTAGAGATTAGTCAGCTTAGACCTTCTCTCACCTTCCTACTAAATGCATAGGAATTGTGTTAAAAGGTGGAGAATTCAATTGCAAACACTGGCTACAGTTTCTCAGAGAGTATTAGACTCCAAAATGCTACTAGAAAAGATTTATGATGTAACAGATGAAAAATTGTCAATAGCAAGAATTGAGAATAGAATGGTCACTACTAAGTGATTGAATGAGGTTCTCAGTTGCAATTCCATAGCCATCAATTGTAGAGAGATCCTAGATGTCATGAAAGAAGGAATCAGTGAAATGAAATAGCACATTGAAGATCTAGTGCAATTAGGTCTTCCTTCTCTATTTTCTGATGACAACATGGTACTAATGGTCAATGAAATTAAACCTTTGTTTTTGGCCAAATAGAATGATCAGATATTATTTTATGATTTAAGGGATGATTCATTAGTCCCTAAAGTATAAGCTATCTTGGTTCCTACTTCCCAACTCAAATTCAAATTAAAGGCTACAGTTTAAATTTTGCAGAATTTTTCACAGAAAGATATTATTAACCCTGATTTAGCCTTCAATAAATTATAGAATAATTATGGGTTATCTGATGATGAGTGGTCTGCCTACCAAAAAACATTTCTAAATATTTAATTTTGAAATTTTGATCTAACAGGAATTATGGTTTCTTTTCGAGAAGGCTCAAAAGTCCTTGGGGTCATCAATAATTGTAGAATAAAAAATACTCTATGTTTCATTTTGATTTTTAATTATGCACTACACAATTTTGTTCCCACATACTTTGGTTCGAGATGGTGAAGTTTTGAAACAGAGTGCAGGCTCTAATTTCCTTTTGATTCATTTTTGTCTAAGTGACGAACTCAAGTAGAAGCTGCGAAGTGTCATTAGCCGAGGCACCTTTCATAATTTCTATAAGTTGGTTAGGATGTGACACATATTTCATAACAACTCAATGTAATTTGATAAGTGCCAACACCCACATTTCATATCGGCATGAACATTTATAATATATTTTAAGTAGAAGGTTTCAACAAGCTAAGTATCAGGATCAGGTGGAGGGTGCCAAGTGGCAATCACAGAAGGTTTCAATTTGCTTTTCTAAAAGTGATGGAAGATGCCACGTATCCTAGCTAAAGAGAGTGGAAGCCACCATGTGTCAACCTCCAAATTTTCTTCATATTATTTCACCAATATAGTAAAGACTATGGTGGGTCTCAAGTTTTGTTTCTAAAGCAAGTGGAAGCCACCAAGTGTCACTGTCCACGTAAATATGAAATGAGGCATGATTGTTTCTATAATATAAGTAGAGCGATGTGGAGACCAACACATGTCACCTTTTACAAATTTATCAAAAGGTAGCTAAAAGAAGCAAAGATCACCACATATCCCCAATTAAGTAAAGCAGAGATTTCCATGTGTCCTTTGTTGAGGCAAGCAAAAATCACCACCTGTCCCTATGTTTTTTAGAGTTGCTCAGGTGAGAAATGTTGTGGGTCTTATTTTTTTTTAATTTGTTAAATTTTCAAAGAAGTATATTTTGACAAGTGTCAAAGGTAGAACACTCCTAAGGAAAGACACAAAAGAAGTATAAGTTACACGAAAAGTGCCACATGTATTTAGTAAGTGTTGTAGAACATGCCAAGTGTCCTTCTATGGTGTCTCCTAAGTAATAAGAAGGTTTTCAAGGAATTGGCCAAGTGTCCTCTTCCATTTAATAAAAGGGAGCATCCTATGATCTATTTTAGCCAATGAATTGCTAGAAGATAGAGTGTTTCAGAATCTAAGAAATATCTTCTGTTAGACACTTCCAGTTTGGTTAGATTTCAGTTGGGCTATAAGATTGAGAACATGTAGATAATCTGGAAGGAATCCAAGGCTGTAAATAGGGGTGCAGAGATCACCAAAAAGGATCATCATCAAATACTTAGAGATAATTTTTTGAGAGAATTTGTCAAGAGTTTTAGACTTTCTAGACTTGTGATTAGGAATAGCATTTTCCTTTGTTCTATTTTCTTAAGTTGTAAAGTTTATGTAGTTGTGCATGTTTTTGTGCCTCTTATGTGACTAGAGAATTAATAAGAAAATGAAATCATATGCTTTTGTTGATATTTTATATATCATTGAAAAAGTAGTCCAAGCTATGTTGTCAAGAGTTTTAGATTTTCTAGAGCTGTGATTAGGAATATCATTTGCCTTTGTTCTATTTTCTTGAATTGGAAAGTTTATGTAACTATGCATGTTTCTATGCCTCTTATGTGATTGGAGAATTAATAAGAAGATTGAGTCATGTGCTTTTGTTGATATTTATAGTGTCACTACAAAAGTAGTCTAAACTGTGAGCCTCTGTTTCTATTGTTTTTATCTTTTACATTGATCATGACTTGTTTGCTCTTAAATGTAATTAAATCTTACATATAGTCTCACTGTGCTGAGATTAAGGGTTGAATTACATTCAGGTGCATTTCCATAGTTAGATTTTCTTTCTTTGCATTTGTGTTTTTGTTAAAATTCCTATCCCTTTTCCTAGTATATGCTTGATATAAAGAAGAGACCAGCTTCTTAAAAAATTGGAGGTTGTTTCAAGTTGCAAGTCCCACATTCTTGAAACTTCCCATTCTTGGTTTTAGAATCAAAGTGCAATTTTAACCATCAACACATAACATATCCAAAACAAATGTGGGTGATAGTAACTCATTAGTCAAGACCATATCCTTCAATCCCCTTGAAGCACCACCATCATCATCTAAAGGTCTAGTGCATATATCACCACAACATCTACATGGGTGGGGTTGGGTATGGCCACTAACTAGAATATCTCAAGCATCTATCTCTGAAAGTCTAATTGTATGATGAACAAGTGTATCAGTAAGTGTACTAGGAAAATACAAAGTGTCTATCTCCACAACTTCTATCACCACAAAGGGAATCTCTAGATGGAGTGGATTTTGGATAGGGATCCTTATAGGATAATTAGGTTCACAACATTCACCTAGTTGATCTTACATAGAGCCTTTCCCTCAACCTTAGAACTCAACATGGTTAAATTAGTTTTGAATTTTATTGAGGAAACACTCATAATAGAGTTTCCTCAAAAAGTAAAATGGAACCTCATGGTTATTACAAGGGGGAAAATAAAAAACTATCGACCATCACTCCCAAAAATTAGATTTAATCAAATCGTGTTGGCAATGGTGGATTGGGAAACATATGGTCGCTATGGGAAATGGGGCATTGGTAGTCAGGTCAATAAATAAGACACAAATTTGATATTTTGTTATATTTTTATTCTTCACCTTAGATTTTTTTAATTTTTCAACATAGTAAGCCCTACAACTATCCCTATCTGACCTCCATCTATCAATTTGACTCATTATCAAGTCAACCTAACCTAATACTAACTCTACGTTATTGGCCAAATAGGTGTAGTGGGTGTTTTTGGAAGTGGGCTCCCTCATTATTCTAATTATCTATTCAATTTAATTTTTTTCTCCATTATCTGTGAAACTATATCCTCTTGAATACTTAGGGGATCTAAGGAAATTATATGAGGGTTAGGTAGAGGGTTAGGTGGAGGGTTAGGAGGGCTAAGAGTGTTATTTAGAAGGTTAGGTAGAGGATTAGGTAGAGGGTTAGGTAGAGAATGCCAACCTATTGGATAAAAATTAAAAAAACAAACTAGATACAATTCACATTCACAAAAAAATCAAAAAAATGATTTAATCTACAAAAAACCCTACCTCTTCTTCATGGCCACACCATCAATCTTACTAATGGAGGGTAAAATGAAGATTTATAAGCTAAAACGTGAGTTGGAGGGGAAAATGAAGTTTTGAAATCCAAAATGCAAATGGGAAGCACCAAAATGTGACTATGAAGCAGGAAATAATGGTAGAGGTCGAAAGTTTTTTTTGTTTTATAGTTTAAAGAATGTGTACACATTATATTAAGTTATAGGAATGTGTACACATTCCTATAATGCATACATGTTTATATGAGTTAGAATAACATGTATAAATTATTTTTATAAGGTGTATGCATTATGGCTTATAAATTTTGATCCATAACATGTATGCATTACAAAAATAATGCATACACATTATGTTATAACACGTATGTGTAGTGGGTTATGTCCATAGAATTATCCCCCAACTCTGTTCACATACCCATATACCCTTAAGGTTGTTATCATTCTAACCTAAGAATTCATGTTTCACACACCATTAAGTCAACATGTATTTTATTTCTTTATAACTCCAAACATTTAATATAAAACCAAAATAGAATAACCATGCATCAAATTTTTGACTAGCTGATCATTATAAAATAATATGTAATTCATGTCCACATGTCATATACATTTATGCAAGTAGTTTAGTACTTTAATTTATCTCTAATATAATGTGATCCTTGTGGTAGTATAAAGTTCATGAACTGAAGGGTTGATCAATGATTGGTATTTTTAAAGTGTAAAATACTAGAATATCATGTTAAATAAAATTTGAGTATCTATATAATGATGATATAACTAACCATGGCATTATCAATATTTATGGTAAAAATAATTATTATGATAATTCCATAAATTACCAATTTGGTCATAATTTTTTATTGGATGGCATTTTTTATGTAATTCATAACAACAAAGTCTAGATGGAAGCATATGTCCAATGTTTGATATGTTTGAAAAAAAATTAGAAAGGAGTTGAGTATGAGGAATAACAAACAAAGGAACCAAGTGGTGATAACCCAATACATCATGATGTTTTGGATCATATTATTAAGGAGATTAAGATACTTCCACCTCATAATTATTATCATAGAAATCTACAAAAGTTATAGAGGCATAGTTACTAAACCTATATCAATATTTAGTCTACATAATATGGACTCCAATATTAAGGCTTCTATAAGAATATACAGATGGTGAATTAAAATAAATAAATAAATTAACATCAATAATATTTTGTATATTCACATAATAAATATTAGTATCAAAATATAAGCCTTAATAAACAAAGGTTCCAAAACCCAAAAATAAATTAAAATTAAATAATAGAAACCATAATCATCAATAAGGTAGCTTCTGTTATCATGTCATAGGAGCTAATATTGTGCCTTTACCTCCATATATTTTTATGGAATTTTGGGAATGTGATGATAATCATCACCAAAAGGATTTTATTTGTTTTTATGGTAATCAGCTCAAAAATCACCAAATATATGATGTAAATAATAGAAATGCAGACCTAGAGTGTACACCAATTGATACTAGAGGTAAAATTTCTATTTTTTCTTTGGTTATTTTAATTAATTCTAGTGAAATTTATGGTTTTATTTCACTTGAAATGTTTTATAAGTTCAAAACTAAACCTTTTAGGCTAAGATAAGGATGTCATGTAGAGTTTGGTACATTAAAAAGGGTGGTTATTTTATAATGTTTAAAATAAATTGAACTTGATATTGGGGTCTTTAATACCTAACTAAACTTGTTTCTAGCACCTTTAGGGTCCTAGGACCTGCTTTTAAGCATGAAATGGGTATAAAAACATTAATCAAATATTTATTATTTTTGAAATGAGTACTTTACATTGATGATGTTATTAACCTAATAGAAATCCAATGTTAATTAAAAGAATTTTTTAATCCTTTCAACTGAAAAGAAAAGTTAGTAATGGTTTCAAACATTATTCAATATAAATGAATGAAACTTCTATGGAAAATTAACTTACTCTAAAATAACATTTTATCTTGATAAAATTTGAGGATATTTTTCCTAGATAGCTTCTTGGTTTTCCTCCTAAGATATTTGAAATTTTCCATTAGTATTGTATCATGATCTACACCTACATCTAAGGCCTCTTATAGGGTGAATTTGGAATATTTTAAATAATTTAAAGTATAAATATAATCATTCATGTAAAAAGGGTTGATTAGGCCTAGTGTGTCACCTTGGGGAGCCCTGTTTATCTTTATCAATAAGTATGGTACCTTGAGACTTTGTATTTACTACCACATGCTAAATATAATCATCATCAAGAATAATTACCCCATTATTATAATTAATTATTTATTTGATAAACTAAAGGGTACAATTGTGTATCCCAAGATATATATTTTATTGGAGTATCACTAACTTCACAACAAAAATGAGTGCATAAATAATATATCTCTTTTAACAATGTATAGGCATTATGAATTCATTGTTATTCTATTTGGTCTAACTAACACACATGTTCCCTTTATGAATTTAATGAATACCATGTTCCAAGATTTAGTAAATCAATTTGTGTTAGTTTTTATGTATGATATTATGACTTATTATAAAAACTAAGTGGAGAATGAACAATACATGTGTTTATCCCTAAAAATGATAAGGCAACATAAGATGTATAGTAAGTTTACTAAATGTTACTTTTTCTAAAGTAAAATCCACTATTTAGGTCATGTGATTTCAAAGGAAGATCTTACAATGGATCCTATAGAAAAATTACAACTTTTAGTGAGTATCCTACTCCTAAAAATGTTCATGAAGTGTGTATCATCATGAGGCTAATTGGTCATTATTGGAGGTCCATAAAGGACTTCTCAAGGGTTACCAGCCATATCGCTACTTTGTAAAATAAGGGAAAGATGTTTGATTGGATTCCTTAATGTGAGTAAGTTTTTTACATGCTTAAAGATCTATTAAATTTCAACTCATATTATTTTTATGATATATCCAAATGGGAATTTTTATATTTGGGTTAATTTTTTTAAAGTGGGTATTAGAGTTATTTTGACCCAAGATGGAAAGGAAGTTTCATATGAGTCAAGAAAACTCAAAACACATGATAAAAATTACCCAACTAATGATATTAAATATGAGTTATGGTTCATTCAGTAAATAAATAGAAACAATTATTATTTGGTACGTATTTTATAATGAATTATAACCATCATAACTTAGTGTGCTTATTTACTCAAGAGGATTTGAATGAAATATAGGGAAGATGGTTAGAATTAATCAATAATTTTGATACTAATATTTATTATGTGAAAGTTAAGGAAAATATAGTAGTTGATTCTCTTAGTAAAATAACTTTCCTTTTTGTAATTTTTGTTTTGATGTCAAATTTTATAAATTATGTTTTAAATCAATAGCTAATTGACCCTGAATGTAGAAAAAAATATGTTAATTTGACTATTAAAAAAACAATAAAAGTTATTAATTTCTCTTGGAATCAAGTGGACTTCCAAGGCACCAAGGTATACTATATGCTCATTATTCTCAAAATTTGAGGGAGTATGTGTTTGAAGAAGTGTATACTACACCTCATTTTTCTCATCCAAGTTTCATAAAAATGAAACATGAGCTAAAATAGTATTATTTTTTCCTTGGATTAAAAAATATGTGGCTACTTACATAGAATAACGTTTGGAATGTCAATGAGTTAAGGATAAAAAATTTCATCTTTATTTTTTTTGTGCTTGAATTATATTTTGGAAATGAAATGGACAATAATGTCTATGTATTTTATATTAGTATTACCTAATTCATGGGGTAGGCATTATTCAATTGTGGTTATAATTGACTAGCTAAAAAAGGTCTCACTTTATTGAAATAAATATTAATAATGGTGCCCCACTATTTCTAATAAGTTTGTGAAGGAAATTGTTCATCTTCATGGTTTTCTTGAAGTGATTATATTTTATAGAGATATGTTGTTCACTTCTACATTCTGGTAGGCCTTTAAATCTCATTTTGTAATAAAACTAAATTTTAGTTCAACTTATCATCTGGAAATGGATGGTCAAATTGAAAGGTTAAATTAAGTGTTGTAGGACATTTTAAGAATGTATGTGATGGACTATAAATATAAATGTGATGATTGTATCTATTTGGTTGAGTTTAGATATAATAATACCTTTAAATTTGTTATTAAAATGGAACATTTAAAAATTGTATATTGGTGAAACTACATAACTCCCCTTGATTGGGATGGGTTATAAAATTGTGTTTTTGTAGGTCTCAAGATTTTGCAAAAATATGACTAGCAAATGGATTTATATCACCAAAAGCTAAAACTTTACACAAATAGGTAGAAAATTTATTATGATCTTAATAGATCATCGAGATAATTTGAAGTGTTGGACAAGTTATTTTTTATATTAATACCATAGAAAAGTTTCATTAACTTTGTTAAGGCGTCCAAACTATCTCCATGTTTTATCGGTCCATTTAAAATTTTAGAAAAGCCCAGTCTTATTTCCTACCATATAGCTCTTCCTCCTTATCTATATATAATACATGATGTGTTATATTGATTTTTTAATAAAATAGTTTTAGGATCCATCCCATATTTTTTATTGGAATAATATCTATTCGGAATACAAAGAGATGATTCAACTAGATACCATCAAGATACCACTCGAATGCAACATTAATAAGTGAAATAGATAAATAGAAGTGATGGTTTAATGGGATAATCTGAGTGAGAAACATAATACCTAGGAAGATAAAAATATTTTTAGATAACATTAGCCTCATCTCTTTTTCTATTCCCTAGTGTGGTTCCTTATTTTTAGGGGTTTATTTTATATCTTGCCCAAGGATTTAGTATTTTTTTGTTATGTTATACTAATTTGTGATACATTCGATGCTATTAAAACATTAATATATGTCTTGAATTAATGTTTATTTTATGTATTATGATATTTTTTTTGAAATTAAAGATACTAAGAGTGGTTTGAATTATTTACCTTAAAAAAATCATTCAATTTCACTTATAATTCATGAATCATTCATTCAAACACATACATTAAACAATGCATAAACATGCATCCACATAAGCATATAACATATGAATAGAAGATATATGTGGTAAAAAATAATGAGGGATAAAAAAAATGAAACGTAGATTTTAATATAGGCCTATAATCAATTAATCAATATTTATTGAGGTACCAACTCCATAAGGAGCACCAACCCCTCACTAGTCAAGCACCAACTCAACTAATCCCTTAACAAGCACCAAATTACAAGGAGACAACAAACCCATATGTGACTTAGTACAAACTTATCTAAATATAATGTATAATGACATTTTTATTCTTATTTATCACTCAATTCATGATTATCACCTTCTATTTCTCTTCACACTCTTCTATCTTTCTCAAATAATCTATTAGGCCTCTTCATTCAACTATCCCTTTTATTGACAGAATTAGGTCATATGACCTTGATAATAATATATATATATATATATATATATATATATATATATATATATATATATATATATATATATATATATATAATCACTATTATAAATTCATGAAATATTAAAAAAAACTATATGATGGTATTTATCCCCTATAACTAGTTTTCAAACTTCTATTTCATTCATTTTTCACCTCAATATTCTAACTAGTCAAAATAAGTCTACCAGACCTTCTTATACTTGACTCTTGTTTTTCACATAACTTGGTCAGAAAAAAACATATACATAACTTTATAACCCATATAATATATCAAAAAACATGTTTCATAATAGAAACAATAACTACATAGGTAAACAATTACTCATAAGGACTAAAACCACCATCAGGCCTAAAGGATACCTAATGTAATTGGGTCTTCTCAAAGCACACGTTTCACCTTGACCACCTTGGAGCATATTGAGACTTCATAAATGGATGAAACAATAAAAAAATTATTTAATTTTACCACTTATAATATCAACTTATGTACGTAACACCATTTATCTCATTTCACTCTTTGAACAACACTATTAGGCCTACTCATAATTAGGCCTTCTCACTGCTAGAAAAGTCTCTTTTGAATATATAAAGCATACACTCAAATTTTCCACATATAAAAACAAAAATACCACTTATTAAAAAATATCATGACCTTATATTCATCACTATGTGCATTATACTTCACCATATAAATCAAAAGACCTCAAATTAACCACTTCCATATGATCACTTTGAAATGTAAACATGCCTTAAAAACCATTCAAGAACCTTTGACTTTTTACACCTTCATAGGAATTTATCACGAATAAAAATAAATTAAAATTAACATATGAGACCCATATAAAAACTTTATGTAAATTTTATTATTCAAATATGGGCATAATGAATCAGGAACATCATTCTTACTAATACACATAAAACTACCTAGATACTCCAAAACACAATCATGGAAATAATGGCTTAGAACACTTATAGGTTCACTTTAATGAAATTAAAATGGGTTTATATTATCTTAAAACATCCTAAAAACTTGAAAAAAATATATTATAGGCTCAAATATAAATATTAACCTTTACAAACCAATCTAATGGCTTCACTGTACACATACCTCACTATGATAGAGAGGTCAGATTGAGAGTAAATTTCTGCCATACACACACATATAAAAAAAATAACAAATAGGGATATGTGTTATATATATTTAAAATAACCATATGAAAATTTTTCCATCCCTAATCCATGAAAACACATCCCTAATCTCATTCTCACTTCTGCCTATTTTTCTCATTGTCTTCTTCACTAGGCCTTTTTAGCCATAGGCCAACTTCCATGACTAGTTTATCATATTTAAAGTCTATAAACTGATAAAAAACTTACATGGACACAAGATAAATTTCTCATACATCATCCTTCAATAATTTTCATGCTTTGACTTGGTCAACCCTACCTATTATATCAAAAATATAAGAAACAAGGGGTTTCCTATATCTTCCACTCACTCTTATGATAGATCAATACCACCTAGATGTACTTGGGAGAGTCTTCTACATGATCCAATCATAAAAATATGTCATATAATTCGTTATAAGTCATTTATATTAATATCTTCTGTATCAAGTCTTTTTTAGGGTTTAGAGAGGGTTTAGACTACCTTCCACTCTTAACAATAGTTCATAAATATTAGGCCCTCAACCCAAAAAATAATGACAATAAATTTAATATAGGACCCTTACAAAACTACCATGAATTTATTGTATCCTCATGTAATATTTTCATATGTCAATAAGCATAATAAAATCCTTCTAAGGTCTGTAATACCTCATTCTGTGTACATAGAAAACCTCATAACCACATTTCATGATTTATCCCTTATAATATGAATTTAAACTTGGTAAAAAATCTTTAAATTACCTTTCACACCTCTAAAAATTCTACCATTCTCTCTATCACCTTTGAAACTAAACTTGATCCCTCACTAGGCCACATTAGGTCTCTTTGCTCACTATGTCTGTATATGTAAGTCACACTTAGACCTTGAACACACCTTAAAACCTCTTGAACTTATCTCAATACCTCATAATCATGTCATAAAACCTAATAAAATGATAACACACTATCAATATTCTTCTCATAATCCTTAGATTTATCTCCTTGTCATGTTACCAATCCTATGCCTTCTCACTAGGTCTCTTCATGCAAATAAATAAGCCATGGACTAGCCTTGAAGTATCCTCTAAATTATTATCTACTTTATAAATATGTTTAAATAATTTCAAACATATTTTCACATGTTATACCACTAACTTTAATTCTTCATAGACCTTAATAATACCCCAAGACTCCTTATTAGGTCGTGCAAGGTCTAGGACTAGTTTGGTTACATGCTTAGGCTTAAGACCTTACCCATGAAAATTTTCCTTGAAAATTTATTGATTGTTTCAAACATTTATATTCATTCTTTGGAATCCTTAAACACCCACTCATACCTTTGTGTATCTATCTTATCAAACGACCATCTTCATACACATGCTCATAATATGAAAAATGTTTCTTAAGACTAGTGTACAAAAGTATGCTTACCTTGTATCCTTATCTTGATCTTGACATGTTATCAGCCTCAAAATAATTACTAGGTTGATTCCAAATTATCTATAAATAGAGAGATAATTGGTTGCATTAAAATTATCTATTGTCATAAGACTCCTTGTCACATACCACTTCACCATGCATGACATCAACTTTGACCTTAACATTAATGACATCCATCTTGACCTTGACATTAATGAAAATATTTATGACACAACACCAACAATAGGAACATACCTCAATAATTTTTTTAATATATGAAGATATCTAAAATTTATTTAGTTGTGATTTTTAAATTCATTTTTTTTCAAATTGGTACTCTTGATGTTCTTCGATGACTACAGGTAACAACCATGTGAGATGAACCAGGTTTGGGCTTGTTTTATGTTGCTATAAAACCATTTTAGTTTAATATAGGAATATGTTTAAAATATGTAAATGTATATTAGTTTTAGTCCAACATATGTTTCTTATTGACTTGTGTTATGAATGACTATGTTTCAATCATATATATTTTATTGCTTGCAAAGGATACCGTTTTATTTTAACCAATGGTGCCTTGTCATCTTTATTATACTTATTATTATTGGAAAATTACATTGGTTTATATTTAAATATAGTTGAATAAATTCATAATGATTTTGTTGTTGTATTTATATAAATGGTATAATAAATTACATGGTACTAAGTGCAATGTGGTTATAATGTCTTATCTTTATTTTGTTTGTTGAATACATAAGGATCCAAGGATAAATTCAAGTATGTGTTTTAATTATTTATTTAAATTAAATTATTTTCACATTGATTGTGTTAGTTGACGTAATAACTTATAAATATCTTGGAGATAAGTAATTATTATGTGGAATCATTACATAAAAATTCATATGTTACTATAACCTTTATTAAGGTTGTCATTATTTAATTTTTCTGGAATATGATAAAGGGGCATTAGATGAAACCTTAATAGCATTATGATACTAATTTGACATTTTAATTATGTGAATGACCTAATCATTTGATAAGATTTTTCTAAATGATTTCATGAATTTATAGGTCATTTGAAATTCATTTATTTTTGTTTGGACTATTATTTATAAGTTAGAGAGAGTGGTGGAGGATGTTATGGTTTTTTTTGGTAGCCATGGGAGACATGGTTAAATTTGGGACACTTTATTTTTATTATAAGGATGTTGTATATACAGTAAGTATATAACACCATGGTTGATTTTGGAGATCACATAGATTGATTATCAAGATTGGAGAAGAGTGTGAAAAAGAGAAAAGAAGAAGGCAATAGTGAGAATTCTATTATTTTTTAATGTAATTTCATTTCTTTTTTGTTATATTTTCATTTATAGTTTCAAATGTGGTTATTTTGAGGAAGCCAAAAATTGATGAGTAATTTACATGAAGCATTTTCCCACCTTGGAACCTCCCCATCACCCTGTAATTGGATTAAACACATAAAGACTATAATTTGTTAGATGGGATAAAATGTCACTTATAGAAGTATTGTGGTTGCCTGCTAGAAAAATATTTTTGTGTTAGTGACTTGAATGTATCTCTTTTTTTAAGGTATTTATATAGTAAATATCTTGTTATCATTTGGAAATAGAATGTTTCATTTTATTTATCATTATATAAAACAATTTTTCATTTTATTTAGCATCTTTTTCACCTTTAATGTTTTTATTAACTTGTTTGAAATGTTGTTATACTTTCTTGGTTTTTGGCTGTGTTTGTGCTTCTATGATGAACTCTAATTATGGACTAGGTATTTCTAAACCCATCATTTTACCCATTTAATTCTATGATGTTAATCCTATTTTCAATGCCCTAAATAAAACTAAAAATTCTTTGATATAATGATAAATCAAATGAAACATTCTATTTCCAAATGGATATGCTTGTGCTTCTATGATGAACTGAAATGGTGGACTAGGTATTTCTAAACCCTTCATTTCACCCATTTACTTTTATGATGTTAAGCCTATTTTCAATGACCTAATTTTTGATGTGGATTTATTCACACCAATGGTTATTACATGAAGGTCCCTAATGGTTTAGGATCAGTGAAAGATTCACTACAAGGCATAAATTATGAGTTTTTTTTAATAAATAACCATGTGGTAGAATAGTGGTGAGTGGAGTGGTTATTAACCATGGATGGTTTAAATGTGATGGATGTCTAGATTCTACTTGGGGTGGATTGGTGGGTATAATATAAATTTAATTTCTCCAAAAAGGATAAAAAGGAGGGAAAGGTAGGGTAGAAAAGAAAGTGTCATGTGACTCAACTAAGGTCTAAACCCTTCAAAGTAAGTATTTTCTATCCTAGGCCAAACAAATGTCAAGAACTAATATCTTATTTGAATTGATGTCAACATAGTATACACACAAATAATTAATCATAAAAGGAAATAGTTTTAATTTAACCATTGATTAAAATAAAATATATGATTAAACCCAAATTGCATAGTGTATCCTACATCTCTAAGTAGTAGTATGTATGATCTATATATAATGAGGACTCAAACTAATAATTTTTCCAATATAGTAAATTGAAAACAAACATTCATGTAGATTATTACACATTATACTTAATGAAAATTCCTCAAAAGACACAAAAAATATTGGAAGAGATGGAACATTAACAAAACTTAAAGAATAGTAGGAAACTTTCCTACTTGTATTAATTTCAAGAATTCTACTCCTTTTACAATGTTCAAGAAACATATATTTATAAATTAGGATGGAGACACCTCATCTTTGAAGCTTGATATAATTTTATAGAATATAAATTAGGACTATGTGTGAATATTCATGCAATATATGCATGAATATAATATATTAAATATAATCCTAGTTTATACATAACTAATAAAAATAAATAAAGACTTTCATCAAGTCTTATTTGGAACTAATAGCACACTTTTCAATCAAAAGAAATAAAGTGTCATCATGGAATCTCCCATTAAATTAGCATGCATATATGTTGTCATTATAATTTTAGTTGAGGTAGAAATCCTTGTTTAAGGTATAACTAGATCCATAATAGTTGGTGTAGTCATAATCATTGTTCATGATAGAGAACTATACTATAGTGTTTGTTGAGAACAAAGAATTTGTGAATGGTTAAGCTTGAGATGATGAAAGTTATATTAAATCATTGAATTATTATTGTCCTTATAACCTTTTATATTCACCCATGATTTTTATAAAATCCTAATCAATAGTCTCAAAATAAATGATGAAATTTTTGAATAATATTGGAATTTTGTCCATCAACTTCTTGTGTATGGCCATGAAGGATTTGAAAGAGTATTTTAGTGTTTTTTTATGCTATTCCTTATCTATATAAAATGTGATAAATTATAATACATATTCATTGATTATATAATTATTTTTCTTTACTTTTGATTTAAAACTATTAGTCATTACTTATAACAAACTCTCAAAAAAGGGTTTAGTGACTATCTGACCTTATAATGTATACACACTTATGAACCTTATATCTTTGAAAAATTGAATATTACTATGATATTATCTCACAAATTTATAGATCAACCCTTACATATCTTAATGCCACTCTATAAAATAATTCTTGTTGGTACTTATGTGAATCTGACCTATAGTTACAACAAATTCTAGTAGCAAATTTAGGTGTTGGTATGCCTTTAATAAAGTTATTTTTCTTATGAATCTCAATTTTACACCCTATTATTTCATTGAATTATGAAACTTGACCACATCTCCCATAATGGTTTATATTTTTGTCTTGATAATTTTATGGAGCATAATATGTGGTAGAAAGTCCTAGTAGAGTTTTGTACATTGTCAATTATACCTTTGGGAACCTCAATTAAATTTTGAACTTTTAATTTATTATTGGACTAATAAAATCCCTTAAACATCTTCTTGATCATCCCCCTATCTACATCAAACATTGTGATAAGAACTTCCTCATAATCATCAACATCTTCAAGCCTCATTTTCCTTTCTTTATTAATGAAAATAATTCCTTTTATTTTTCTATTTTGAGAGGATTACCCATCAAACATCATGTTATTCTACCTCAATATTTTCAATTTATTAGTTGATCTATGAAACACCATGGAAAATTTTATCTTTTCAATGATAATTAAATCTTTTCATGTTTATTTGTATTCATCCAACTATTTTATCCATGCAAGAATCACAATTAGAGTCTACTCAATAGTTTGGGGTGGAGGTGAGGAAATATGGAATGAAGGGTTTATATAGGATTGTATTAATACTATAGGTGGAATATTATCCATGGAAGATGGAGTGGATGATGTAAGGGTTCATGGAAAGTAGGAAAAGCCTTTATCCAAGCTATAGTATTTTTAAGAGGATGAATAATTATAATACACATGGTTAGGTATGAGACTTATGGATAAAAACTATTAAGGTTTTCATGGTATATTTAGTGGGAATCCCCAACTAATTACAAGGCCTTAATTTTGTTGATTGGGTAGTAAAAAAAGATTCAGACAATAAGTCATCAAAATGCATACTATGTTTTATGTTTTCTTATTCAATGTTATAATGAAATGAATAAATCAATGGGGTTTGGTTTGATGTTTGTAGAAATTATGTAATGTAATCCTTTTAATTTCATGTAACATTAATGGCACAATAATAAAATAAACTAAATAATGTGAAACCTCTTAACTTGTTTGTTTTAAAACCTTATTATAAGAAGATTTTTTCCTTAGATTTATTGTAGTAAAACTAAATAAAGTTTAAGTTTCCATTATTTCCATTGGATTTTAAGAACCTATAACAACACCAATAGTCTAAATTAATGTATAAACAACCAGATATAAGGGGAATTTTTGTGATTATCTTCCCTAGAAGATTTATAAATAATAGTAGACCTTATACTACCTATGTTTATTACTTGTGACTTGTTATCTAAAAAATTTACACCCTTGAAGAGGGTGTTCAAGTATCCTCACTTATGTGATAGCATGGGGACTCATAAATAGTTATGGGTGACCGTATATTTGAAGATAACCTCTAGGTAGTGATATTTCCCTTTATAAATCACATATAACTACTACTTGCATCGAAATGGGAGAGAGAACTGAAAGTAGACTAAACTAGGGAGGTGATGCACTAAATTTGACTATTCCACCTACCTATAATGCACTAAGAATGTGAAATATAAATAAATATATTTTCACAACTCAAATGGGGTCTCTAAAATTGAATTTTTTATATATAGGCTATAACATGATGCATAGACTAAGGGTTGATCAAGAGGTCTCAAAAGACAGTAATGAATCATTCTAATTTAAATTTATGTAAATATATTTAGAATTAGTCTATATGACCTGAAAATATAACCAATAAATTTCAAAAATGTATACTTAATATGACAAATGAAATGAAGTAACATACTATCATTATCATTCATCAACTAGCATGGATTATACACTAGATACAAGCATAAGAGAAGGATAGAACTCAACTTTATTAATTTAAATGGAAAATTTAAATTATTAATTTGGATAGGGATATGACATATAAAACAAAAGTATTCTCTACAATGCCAAAATTAGGCATATATATAGAAAAAAGAAGAGAGAGGGAGAAGAAAGGTGTCAAGAGCTAATGATGGCTATAAATCACTCATAGACAAGTTATAAAAAACAACAAGTGTAAAAAGATAGTTATGAATAAGGAGAGAATGTTGGATTTGTATAAATTGGTCCTACATGATTCCCTTTCCTTTCACTATAAAATTTGTGTCTTGATATGACATTAGCATGAGCACTTGATGATAGATAGTAGAGGACTATTCAATAGTCTAGGTATAAAGAATGTTTAAAGGCACTCTAACTAGATTAGGTAAATTTTCATGGGGGATGTCTATTTTAAAATTTTCCCCTACCTCCATGTATCTAATTAAAATCTTATCCTTTTTTTCAAGCAAGTGATGATAAAATAAATAAGGGTTATATGCCTATCACATAGTAATGTAATACAGTGGTTATTGAACTTGTTATACAATCGAAGGTAAGTTACTGAGATATTGTGCAATTTGATCTTGGTTTGGTTATGAATAGGAAGGTGTGTAAACCAAGTAGTGAGATCATGGATCTTGAATTTATTCCCTATATTGAGTAGTGTAAGGAGGATAAGGATCTATCTCATAAACTACATCATCACCATAGAGTTCTTGAATAAAGTTATCATTTGTGATCTCATTATTGTAACTTGGGTTGTACTTAATTCCACTAAAAGTGTAACAATACATATCAAAATCAATGACTAATATTTAATGTTGAAGGTTTGGAGTTATACAAACTCTTATAAACAAGGTCTCAAAAAATGGTCCAACTTGGTCTAAAAATGGAGCTATTTCTCCAAAATAGGAAATGATAAACTTATTTTAAAATGGTCTAATATCAAATATCTTACACAAATTGTTAATTAAAAATATAAATATGAATTCCAAACTTAGTAGAATTGTTTCAAACAATTCTAATTTATGTCTAAAGACTAAAAAGGTTACTAGGTCTTTGGGAACAAGGCACAAAGCTACGCTCAAAATAACTAGGTCTAAAATGGAAAGTAAAATTATAGGTCATTTTGAAACACAACATAAAATATATAATTTTAAATGGAATTAGTTATAAAATAAAAGGGAGTTACTAGGTATTTGGGAAAAGCAACACAAAATCTAGACTTTGCAAAAAACTAGATCTAAAAGTCAAAATAGTTAATCTAATAATTTGAAACGCTTGGAATCAAAATGAGAATTCAAATTAAAACATAAAATTCACCTTTGTCATAATAAATTTGACTTTAAGCACATTTAAGATAGACCGCTTCCAAAATTTAGGCATAAATATCACTAATGCAAGCAAGGAATTATTCTAAGTTGCACAATCCAAAAGTGAGAGGTAAATGTCTAAGCCAAAATTATATAAGGCATAGTCATAAAACAATAATATTTTATTTTAAAATTATCAAGACCAATTTGGAACTTGGTTTAGTAGGCTTGGTTTCTTAAATGGACTAAAAGTTAGTCAAAAATGAATGCCATAATGATACTAGGCATAGACCAAAAAGGAACATGTGTTTTTGAGTTTCTAATTGGATACAGAGAAAAAAGTATTTCCAATAATGAAACAAATTTAATATCATCATCATTATAAAAAGGTGTTAAAAATGGTTTATTTCACAAACTCTAAGTCACAAGACTTGGAATGAAATGGGTAGTGTAATGATGCCCCTTTCAAATAATTGTCATATACACAAAAGTTTTGACAAATGATTAAGGCAAAGTGTTGTGTCAAATATATGGAATAACACCTATTAAAACAAAAGGAGTGATGTATAAACATGACTTGTTTTGGACATGGTTTTAAAAAAAAATAGTTTTGACTCAAGACAATGCAAGTAAAGAGGAAAAACAACAAAAACACCTAAGTATATCATCTTAAACCTAAAAATAAATAAGGTGGCTTTATACAATAAAATTTCATCTATATAATTTATCTTGAGAGGAAATTATGTTTTTAATCCAAAAATTTAAATGCATATTAAAAATAGGGTTTTTAGGCCCCCTCTTCTTTTAAGATTTTGTACACAGACATTTAACTTTAGGCTACTCACCCTGTATTGACAATATATCCATGACAAGTGGGGTTGACTAAAAACTATCAATTTTATATGCTCTAAATGGTACCATATGTGTGGTTAAAAGTAGGGCACAACACATCATTTAGATACATGTTAACTGGCTTGTTGTTAAAAGGTCTTATCTTTTTCACAACCACTACATTTATAATTTTTTTGTGTAGTGTGATGTCTAAGTTAAACATACATTTTGAGATAGTCTCTTACTAACATATCTTGTTTAACCACTTAAAAAATCATCCCAATAAATCAACCTTAATTTATATACCCATTCCATGGTGTGGGTGGGAAGCAATTCTAGGAGATGAATTCTCAGGTCAACGCTTCCTTAGAGAACTAATGAGGAGGCTATGAAATCTCACCCACAAGTAAAGATGCATGAAATAAAAACTATTGAAGGACTTTAGGGTCATTTTTGGATCATCCAAAACACTCATATTTTGGGGAGTGCATTAGATAATTTCCTTCCACACTTTGGATAAAGAGAATAAGGCAATAAGTGAAACATTTTTTATCACCCAAGTTACCTAAGGGAGATGGGGGGAGAGCATACACACTACACATGGCTTGAAAAATAAACACACAATAATAATAACAAATGATAAAAAACTTATGAACACTTAACTAGATTGTGAGTTCATTTTTAGAGCACCAAGATAAATATGATATGAAATTTATCCCATTGGTGTTGTTTGATAACTTTGAAAAAATAAAAATAAGACAAGCAAATGAGTATTAAAAACCAAATGTAAATGTGAGTTTGAATCTTAGAGTGTTAAAAAAAATGTCTTTCCTTAGAATTTTGGGCATGTAAAAAGTGTCAAGGATACCTTGTGCTTAGAATCTAAAAACAAATGAGGAAATGACAATTTCAATTTAGCACTCAGGTTTTTTATGTTGTTCACATAGTGCAATACCTCAAATACACATAAAAAAACTATATCATTACTACAAAACCACAATTGGTTAATTCAAAATTACAACTACCTTCAAAATAAACTATTAGTGTAAAACCATGACTATACAATGCAAAATCACTAATTATGAGGTCAAAAGCACAACTATATAGTGAAAAATCACAACTTCTTGTGAAATAAAGGGTTAATGTAAAAGTGTGACTATACATTACAAAATTAATGATTTAAAGACAATATCATATATTTCAAAGGAAAAACTATAATTATGTAGGCAATATCATGACTATTAAAGCAATATCGCATAATTTGGGATAAAATCATGACTATAAAGACAAAAACATAATTTATCAAGGCAATATCATAGATGTAATATCATGTTTCCACATTTCAATATCGCTACTCCATAGCACAATATCACAACTATATAGAGCAAAAACATGACTACACAAGAAAAAAAATGCCATTTCTTGTGTAACATCTATGAGATTTTAATTTTGATTTTTTTGGTAATCAAGTCAATATTTTAACAAGAAAAATGTTATAAAGAGGTCTTAAAATGCCATTGGAAGAAATTTATGTGATACGGGGCCCATCAGACCTACCATCACGTGAACAAAGAATCCATACAAGGGATATTAGTATAGTGTTAGTCAATAAAATTCAATAAAAACAAACACACTAAACACTAACACCTCTAGCCTAGACCCGAGGGAGAGCATATATAACAAGCGTATAATGAAAACACAAATACAAAACAAAAGAAATCATCATTTTACCTTGATTTTAGCTCTAAAATGGCTTATTGAATTGGCTTACTTGAATATATTCTCAAGAAATATTTTTCAATGAAGCTCCATTACTCTACCTTTCCTTAGCACCTTGGTAATGTTGGTTGGATTAACTTGTCTTGGCTTGTGAAATTGGTATGGTAACATTACTATAAATGCTTCTTGTATCTATTTGAGCATAATAAATCTACACCAAAAGTGATTAACTATCAATAGGTAAATCCATGTATTTATAGCCTTCAAAGTTAACTCTTACCAATGTTTAGTTAGGTTAGTATTTAATCATTGAATGAGTTCAATCTAACCATAGATAAGTTAAAGTTAACTCTAGTTGAGTTAAGGAGGGTGCATATAATTATGATTTTCAATTAATGGGAATGGCAAAGATAACAAACATACGATTAAAACACAATTAGAAAATAAAATAAATCATCCTTTTACTAACAAAATAAATCATCCTTTTACTCTTTTTAACTCCAAAATGGCTTGTTGAACTAACTTGCTCAGATATGTGCTCAAGAAATATTTGTCAATGAAGCTCCATTGCTCCACCTTTCCTTAACACATTGGTAATGTTGGTTGGCTTGGCTTGGCTTGGCTTTTCAAATTGGCATGGTAATATTGATAGAAAGGATTCTTTCATCTATTTTAGAATAATAACTTTACACCAAAAGATCTTAAATATCAATAGGTAAGGCCTTGTATTTATAGCCTCTAAAGTTAACTCTTACCCAAGTTGAGTAAGGATTTAAGCATGGAAAGAGTTAAAACTAACCCTAACTGAGTTAAAGTTAAATCTAGTTGAGTTAAGTAGGGTACATTTAATAATTACTTTTAATTAATAGGTATGTCTCACAAGTTAGATATTTGTTAAATATTTCGTGAGAGTTTGACAACTCACAAAAATAATGATGAAGTTTGACATTTTGAATTACCATTTTTAGATATTTATTAAATACAAATATATTATTTAGATAAGTATTTAATATGGTTTAAATAGCTGATTCATTTTGATTAACATTTTATCTCTTTTAGGAATTGTTCAAGTTCCCTACATAATGGGTCCATAGGCCAAACTACTAGTTGTTAGGTCACAAGGTGACTAGAGATGAATACATGAGAGGTTATTATTCCATAATATATAATAACCAAAAAAGTGATACATCAACACTATTCTGAGGATTAATGAACTATGTGTGGACAATGTTGGGACGTTTAGTGATTCCTAGGTTTAATTTACACTATCTAGTAGAAATCAAATTAAATTCTGGTTGAAATCTAGTTGTGGCCAGAATGGGGTGTCTACAATGAATTATCTCTTCAACATGTGTGATAATTATTTGATGATGATCTTATCAAAGTGTCATAGGATTTATTTTTGGATTGATGACTCACCCTTGAGCTCATAAAACTACCCATTAGGAATGATTAGGAAATGACTAGTCATATGCTTGGAATCTAACTACCTTCGACACTTTTTTAAAACATATTGATGTCTTTCTCCCCTTGGGCTCAAAATAATTGAATTTTGCTTGTCATGACATTATAAGAAAGGGTCAATTGTCATTAGGTTAATAGGTAACATGTTTATGTAGTGTGCTTATGTCAAATAATTTTTGTGGCAGTTACCATCTCATCTTGTTTTAACTTATGTCAAGTTTTCAATTTATGTTGATCATGTCTAAGAATCCACACCAAGTCATAGTGTGTTATTCATTATATAAAATCATACATAATAGGATGACCTATGATTTTGATCCCATGGATAGTCATGTTTTCATTAAAACATTCCAATAACCTATAAAATGTGGAAAAATTAAGGGGATTGGAGCTAATATGAGGGAAGAATGGTAACTTTGTTTGAAGCCTTTAGCATAGTTTAAGGTTTTTTAGAAAATATTAAGGTAAATACTTATATTGTTATTACATTTGATATCATGTATGTATTGACTTCAAGGTGTGCTAAAACCATGTGTATCAGTTAATATGACCGCAAAGACATCATTCATTGACCACCAAGAATAAAATGTTCCCAAAAGGTCTTATGTGTAAAAATGGGTCTTTCTAGGGGTCAACATATCCTTCATTCACTACAAAAGGTCCCAACATGCTTGAAAAGTGACTTTTAAACTTACCTCCATCCATACCATATAATTTAAAAATGTATTTGACCTCTTATTTCCCTTATTTTGGCATCTGATGGGTTCCTAAGATATCAAACATGAGAGAATATAGATAAAATATGGTTTTTAGGTGATTTAAAGATTTGAATGGACTTGTATGGTTAGGTCAAGGTCAAATAAGGTCATACATATAATGGGGGATTCCTTTTATTTATTAGAGTGCATAATCCATGTTCATAGAGCCAAAGTAAAGGCAAAAATGTAGTGAAACCTCAATCAAGCTCTTCACAAGCTCACAGAGTCTAGTTTTAGGTGAATAGTATGTTTCATACAAGGGGAGTTAGATCAAAATATCTTGGTCATAGGTAGATACCCTAGTTGGATTGTAATTAGTGGTATTGGTTTTTAGATAAAAGCCCTGGTTTTTATGAACAATCATTAGTATCCTTATGTGGTCTTAAACCCTTTATAAACCCCACAATATTGGTTACAGATAAATTTAGGAAACGTTTAAGCTCATTGTGATAAATTGAACATGGGAGAGATCTCTAAAGGTCTCATGAGTGTCCAAAACTCCTCTATGTAGGATTCCATGTCACTTATAGAGCTAGATCAACATGCAATCTTCCATGGTTAGAATGTTGTAGGTTCATGTGTTATAATTTATATGTTTCATGAAGAAATAGAGAATAAGGATGATTATTTAAGAGTTTTTATGCTACCCCCATGCTCTTAATTTACTCCACATGGTCACAAATATGTCATATTATATATCCTTTAAGTCTCCTCAATGCCCACTATGTGAAAGGAGGATAAAATCTTCAAACATAACTCAACTTGCTATCATGGCAACCGATATTAAGTTTAAATGTATATGGATGATACATTATTCATATTGTAATGGTGATTCAATAATATTTAATAATTCTTATTTTAAAGGAAACAAACTTTACATTACCCTAAATACCAACACTCAAAAACTAGATCAAAATGAATCTATTGGATATTTAGCATTGTTTAAGGTTTCTTTACATTGTTTAAGGTTTTTGAGGATTATTAGGTTTAATTTTCTCCAATAATCTTCTTGATTCATCTAGACAAATGTAGTAACTTATTGGATACATAGGTGGAGGATGCTTAAGTTTTAATCAGTGGTAAGTAGTCCATATGAGGTCTCATAGAAACATCTAGTTCATAATGAATACATCAATCCATTTCTACCTTATAGTGATATTTGTCTGCCAAACTCATAACTTCAAAAGATTGTATAATATGACTACAGGTAAAATAGTAAAACATAGGCTTGCTTGGGTTTTCAAGTTTGCTTTCAAGTTTTAGAGAAGATGGGAAATATAAGTTGGTAGAAGAGTAATTTTTGATGAGTAATGGATGCATAAATCCTTAAAGAATATAAGAATATACTCACACAATAAATTACCACACATAAGTCCATCTTAGGATTTAGGTGTCACACTAATCTATATACAAACTTATTAAGAGGTGTTATAGCCATGATGTAGGTGTAGGCATAAAGGTTTACTAGACCTAACTAAACACACTCTCAATAGGAGATAAGAGGATAAAAGATGATAAAATACTATAATTAAATTATTATCACTCTATTTATGTTGTGAAGACCCCAAATGATCAATTATAGGCAACCCAAGTTATTATTAAGCTTGAGGAGAGAATATCATGCATAATAGTAAGTTTGGAGCTAACATAGGTAGACAAATTATTAGAAATCATTTGAAGATAGAGATACCTAAGGATAAAGGTCAATAATAGGTGATAAAATAACTCATTTTGACTTGCATATATAATCCATAGACACCTACAGGACTTCTTAATAACTTAATTGGTCTTCAACTTGAGAGAAAAGAGACTAATTAGTTTGAAGACATAGAGGTTAAAGAGAATCAAACCACATGAAAATGATATTCTAAATGTATATCACAAGATCTATATGATCCTCTCAGATATTATAAAGAAATTTCAAAGTTGAAATGCCTATTTAGGGTTGTTGAGTCTAGAGCCCCACACACAAACCTATGTGTGTAAGGTTATAAGAGTGTTTATTATAAATAGGATGGAGATTTAAGTCTCAATAAAGTGTTAAAAAATATTGAGGGAAATTTAATGAGGGATATAAATCCATTGGAAGTTAGAAAATGGAAAAACATAGACTACTAAGGTCATTTGTATCAGTTGGTTTAAGATCCCTAGAATGAACTTATAATGGTCATAACAGGTCTAATGAAGAGAAATGGCTAAGATAGAGATATAGCCACTATGATAATATATATATATATATATATATATATATATGGTTATATTTTAATGATATATATATTATTATAAGGATATAAAACTACCATAATCATCTATATGTGGTATTATACCTTAAATATTAGTGTAGGCCTATAAGGCCTAAAACCTTCCTTAAGCCCTCATACCTCCAAATCCACTCTTATGACAAGATGAGTTATTTATAAATATGTGTATCTATATGAGGTTTAATATATATATATATATATATATATATATATATATATATATATATATATATAATGTCTTAAAATAGGTTATTAAAGTAGTGAGAAATATAAAAGGGTGCTTTTTTGGCCTAATAGCCCTCCTGAGGCTCTCCCATCACAGTCTGCCAACTCGATTTGCAAATTTGGATGTTCATATATTGCATGAAGAGGTATATGGGACCTAGTTATATTAGGAGAATTTGAGTACCCATATTAAATTACCATCCATTTTGGAGAGATTTGGATCTTGGGGGTAGCTTTATAAATGATTGTTAAGACTATAGGCATGTTCAAATTCCCTAGAGAAGCCCGAGAGGTACCAACCTTTACTCAAATCTCATTGGAAAAGGTGCCTATGACTAAGAGATGTTAGGTAAATTTTAGGGGATATATTAACTCAAGATTCATGGCCCTAATTTTATAATCCAAATCCCATGCTTTATGAACCATTATTAAGATGGTAGGCCACTCCACACCCTCCAAAAACCTCATAAAGAACTCAATGGCTAAGAAGTTTCTCCAAATGACTCTAATGGACTTTAAACACATGTAAACATAAATAAGACACATAAAAGTGCTATTTTCCCCTTATGTACCATGAATTTCACACATGTGGGAAAAAATATGCAGGGAAATGGCTTACAATGTCTAGTTTTGGGATTATTTCCATGGTTCATAGGCATGTTTGAGCTCCTACATGAGTTGGAAGGTCTCTTGAAACTATGTAGAGATTTAATGGCATCCATTAATCCATTATTTAATCCCTATAATGGCACATGTCAACCTAATGAGTATAATTAAACTCAAGTGGAGAGGTAACCCTTATTTGCATTGAAAAGGAAGTGTTGCATGTTTACTCACATGGTGAAAATGCTATGTAAGATAGAATAATCACTATAACAACCTCTCAAAGCCATTATCAAGGTCAGAACTCACTCGATAGTGTATAAATCTTATGTCTCTCTCCCATAAAATTAATAAATGCAATATATGCATTGTGAATGGAATGAAGGGTGGTAGCTAGGTGAGTAATGGTCATATTCAAACATGTAACTACCTTTCCAAAATAGGTGCATGATATTTATTAAATATTAGGGAGTAATGGATTAGTTTCAAGGATCATGTTGCACTCACGGATTTAGTTATGACTAGAAACAAGTCATCCACCACACTTTTATGCCAAAAGGCTCATTAAAGGCTACTATGCCAGCAAGACAATGCGTGGAAAGAGTTATGAGATTATGTTTATACCCCTTATTCATGTTTGTAACTATTTTTTGGATGAGTAATGTTAATTATGGCATATTCAATCCATCTCTATGTCATATTAGTCCTCTCTCTCTCTCTCTCTCTCTCTCTCTCTCTCTCTCTCTCTCTCTCTCTCTCTCTCTCTCTCTCTCTCTCTCTCTCTCTCTCTCTCTCTCTCTCTCTCTCTCTCTCTCTCTCTCTCTCTCTCTCTCTCACTCACTCATATTCCATAAATTGGGTTTATAAAGTCATCATAATCATCCTCTATTAGGTATAAAGAGACTCTACACATTTATATCTTCATGCCTTTGAATTAATATAAGTATTGGTTTAATATTATCCATACTAGTTTTATAGTGTGTTTTATACTTGTTTATTTCCATTAGTGGTTGAAATTATTCTCCGTTTTCATGTCCTTATCTCTCACCTAGATGCTAGTGGATTGGTTTTATACAGGTCATATGCTATGTGAAAGTGCTCTTAACTATGCTTGTAGTGAAAACTTATTGGTAGTGTCTCATATTAGACCTCTCATTCATCACCCTTAAATTATGGAAATTTAGCATGGTCTTGATGTGAAGTAATGATATGTGGGAGTCCGTTTTGAGAGAGTGTGTTAGAAAATAGTCCTTATTTTATCCATAAGTGTTGTTGAAGGTTCAATTAGAAGAGACATAACATATTAGTGTATCACCTCATGTAGCTTATAGTTTGTTTTCAAGTCCCTTATATCTATTTTAATTATAAAAACAAGTAAGCTTAGTATTTGAGTTTAGATGATGCATTATGGGATCTAGCCCCAAAACTAAAATCTCACCTCACCCATTAGGCTACCCACTCCTAAAGGTGATTCCATTGTATCAACTAGATGAGGTAAGTTTGAAGTTCCTTTGCCTTAAAGCTACAATATAGACTGATAATAGGTTTTTGAATGCCTGATGGGACTACAATTCAAGGATATTAGAGAACGTAATCTCAATTTTTGGTGACCTAAAGAAGATTTAAACACTCTAGTGGTAGATTATCATCTAAGTTTCATGCTAAATATTATCATGAGGTCTTCATCCAGGGGAAAAGAATCTTTTTTTTTTGAATTTTCATTGGGTTTTTATATAAAGAAGAGGTACCCTAGGTTTAATCCCTATCATACACCCCCTACTTCCCCTAGTCCTATTCAACATAGCCCTATTGTAACTCTTGTATATCCAATGGTTAGACCTAAAAAATAGGACTATATACCCTTAAATTGTGGCAACACTCTAAACATGAATTAATTTGATAATATCCTTATTATTTCACTCAAAACTCTCCCATACTTCATAAGAGAAAATTATACCACTCTTAGTGAACATATCAGAGATATTGAAAACCTTTACTCTATGCATAATGTGACTCAAGATAATGTATCAATGAGGCTCCTAGCTACCTCCTAGAAAGGCAAAGAACTTCAATGGTATGGAAGTATAGCACCTACCTCCATCAACACTTGGGATGATTTTGGGGATCACCTAGGAAAACACTTTTAAGATAAAAGTGACAACATGTCTCTAGTAAAATAATTAACCATAATCAAAAGGGATCCTCAAGATTTTATGGTGTATTTTAACTAGAGGTTTTAGAAAACATGGTATTATTAAATAATTGTTCCTATTGTTGATATTTGGTATTAATGTTGTCATTGATGTTAAAGGTTATTGAGAAAGGACTTCATGAGGTCATTAAAGAATGTAGCTATGTCAAAGGATATTGATCAGTGTTGTAGTGATTTTGAGAGTGTAAGACATTATTTTTATATGTTATCATGCCTACATGAGTGATGTGAAGGTCAACATGGAAGGTATTTATTGTCAAAATTATCAAGTGCTTAAGCCTAGTAAGTGACTT
>JARHVA010004986.1:1262500-1366360 GCA_037957365.1 Torreya grandis
TATTCAAAGATATCACCCTAAATCTCAAATCATTGGCAATAAGAATGTAGGTATGAAAACAAGGAGAAGATTGGTAAGTAATATAAATATAGATAATGTTTTTCTATTATCCAAGATTGAAATTAATAATCTTATAGAAGTAAGAAAAGACAAATTTTGGATAAGTTATATTAATGAGTTAGACAAAATAGAGAAGATTGAGACTTGGGAACTAGTTCCCAGGCCTACAGATAAGAATGTCATTGGCACAAAATGGGTGTTTAGAAACAATTTGAATGAAGATGAAGAATTCACCAGGAACAAGGCTAAATTGGTATGCAATGGATATGCACAAGTTGAAAGGGTAGACTTTAAGAATACATTTTTACTAGTTTCAATACTAGAGGCCATCATATTTTTTATAGAATATGTATGATTCAAAGGGTTCAAAGTATACTAGATGGATGCTAAATCTGCCTTTATTGGATGGGAATTTGAAAGAGGAAGTATACATTGAGAAACTTGAGGGGTTCTCACTATCAGATGATAGAGACTATGTTTTTTTATTGAAAAAGTCTCTCTATGTTTTAAATCAATCTCATAGATCCTAGTTTATTATATTGGGTAGGTATGTGTTAGATCAAGGATTCAAAAGAGGAGTTATAGATAGTAATCTATACATCAAGAGAGAATATGACCATTAGTTGATAGTAGTTGTTTATGTGGATGACATCATCTTTGGTGGAAACAATGAGAACATGACTAAGGCCTTTACAAAGGTGATATATAAATTATTTGAGATGTCCATGATAGGATAAATATCATTCTTTCTTAGGTTGAAAATCATTTAATCTTAAAAAGGTATATTCATCACACAAGCCAAGTACATAAGAGAGATGTTGAATAAGTTTGATATGGAATATTTGAAGGTAGTGAGTACACCCAAGATCATAGCATGTAAGTTGATAAAGGAAGATGAGTCATCAAAGGTCAATTAGATTTCATATAGGTTAATGATTGGAAGTTTTCTACACACCACTAACTCTAGACTTGAAATCATGAAAGTAGTAGGTCTTATGGGAAGGTTTCAAGCATGTCTTAAGTAAAATCATTTGAAATTATTCAAAAGGATACTTAGGTATCTTATTGGGACTATGGAGTATGGATTATGGTATCAAATAAGAAAGGATTTCAATTTGATAGCCCATATAGATGCAGACTGATAAGGAAGTATAGATGATAAAAAGAGTACTAGTGGAGGAGATTTCTTCTTAGGTGGGTGCCTAGTTTCATGGATAATCAAGAATCAACCATCAATAGAATTATCCACTTGTGAGGATGAGTAGATTTTAGTAGATTCATGTTTCACTCAGTTCCTATGGATGAGATAGTCCCTAAAATACTACAAGGTGGATTATGATGGCCCTAACCCTATTTAATGTGATAATATAAGTGTTATAAACATCTCAAAAATCCCTATCATGCACTCAAGGACCAAACACATTCCCATAAGGTATCATTTTATAAGAGAGTAGGTAAGTGAACAAAGTGTTAGACTTGAATATTTTTTTACATAAGATCATATTGTAGACATCTTGACCAAACCACTTCTGAAGGTAACTTTTAAACAACTAAGATATGAATTGGGTGTAATTCCTACCCCTAATATTCATTGAAGAAGCGGCATAATTAGGGGAGATAATCATGATCATTACATAAAAGAATAGGTGAGTTATTATAAGAAGGTATAAATGAAGATATGGGGAGCACATTTGTATTATGACTGACAAACTCATAGTTCTATGTGTTGAGTATTTTGGTTACAAGGAGTATGATCTAAGGAGTTTTAAACATCACCTTGTCATTTATGTCAAATGGAAAGAAAGACAAAAATGGGGAATAAGAATGATTAGTTTGCATTGTATTTTTCCATCAATGAAAAAGGGGGATGCTATTGAAGCATTTTTCTTATTATTGTGTTTTGGTATTGATGTTGTCATTGATGTCAAAGGTTATTGAGAAAGGTCTTAATGAGGTCATTGAAGAATGTAACTATGTGAGAGGATATTGATAATTGTTGCAGTGATTTTGAGAGTGTAAGACATGATTGGTATATGTTTTTATTCCTACATGAGTGATGTGAATGTCAGAATATGAGGTATTTGTTATCAAAATTTTGAAGTGTTTGATCTTAGTAAATGACTTGAGAAGGTATGCGCATAAGATGCCTAGTCTTGTGAATGAATGGTCATAATGTATTGGTGATATTAATTCACATAGGAATGAAAAGTTTTATTAGGTTTATTGATAATGTATATGAGTAATTGGAGAAATAATGTGAGTCTTAAGGTGAGCCTATAGGGGTAAGACCTATAGGCCTAATTTGTACCTAGACCAGTTCTAGACCCTATCTGACCTCATGAGGTGTCATGAGGTGTTTTCAAGGCCTATTAAGGATGTAAGGTAGTGATTTATCATGATATAGGTTACTTAAATTTTATAATGAGGTGGATAATGAATGTAAATAATCTTGAAGGTTATATTTTAGGCCTAATATGGTTTACAGGTAAGGTTTAAGAGAAAAAGAGAGAAAGTATGGCCTAATGGGGTATGTGGTTATGTTTCAAAGGATAGAATGTACATGTGAGTATTTTTATAGGTATGATATTTTTTTTCAAGAATATTCATAATGTTTTAATTCAAATTTTTCAATAAAGTGCATGGAAATTGGTTTTGAGGTTTCTCAAGTGCACAAAATGAAGGCATGCAAACTCGAGAAGGACTTTCAAGTGTTCATTAGAACACGTAACCTATACATGAGAGCCTATTATATTCAAGGTAGATGGGTAAGGGTCATAGATAAAATTAATTGGCATTAATTTTTAGATTGAGGAACTATGATTTATGAATGATTGCTAATAATGGAAGAGGGATTAAACCCTCAAAGAACCCTAATAATGACCTAATATGAAATAAGTTGTTATAAAGAGAACATAATGGATTGGTATGGATGTTTTATTGATTTTAGGTTGTATTAAACTCTCATAAGAGTCTTCAAGTGTGATTGAGTCTTCAGGTGAGTGATTGGACTCTATAGGTAAGGCCTTATTTCTCAGAGATTTATTGTAGCAATCAAAGCTGACCAAGTCAAATTTGTTAAATGGATGGAAGACAAAGTTTGAGACTTTTATTTTTTGTCAATGTTGTTTCATTATTATTTTATATTCCTTAAACATTATAAATCTATCATTTAATATAACCTATCACTAATAGGCCTAATGGTGCAATTAGTGAGAAACCCAAGTAGAAGTGAGAAGATGATTAGGGATGTGTTATCATGGAATAGGGATGAATTAAAGTGAATGTATACATTTTTAAATAATTTTAAGAAATTTTAATGTTGGATATAATTTTTTATATCATTTTATATATCAAAAACATGCTCACAAGTTGACTTGTCTAGCTTAATAAAGTGTATGTACAGTAAGGTCATGAGATTAGTATACAAGACCAATATTTCCATTTGACCATGTTATATTTATATATAAAAATTGTATAATTATCACATAATATCATCCATATGAAATGGTATTATTTTAAAGTGTTCATACAACTTTTGAAGGTCAAAATCACCATGGCTAGTCTTTAAGGAAAACTGGTTATTCTAAGTGAGCAAGTTATAGGAGCATTTTTTAGTCCTTTTTCTCTATGTAATGAGGTATAATTAACTTTTTGAATTTTTTTAGTTATTTAAGGCTATTTATATATGTTTTATTTGTGTTCTTGTGTGTCCAAACATTATGTTATCTTCATTTGTTCAAGACAGACCTTTCTATGTGTGAGAAGGCTTAATTGTGAATAGTACTAATGGTGTGCTTCAAGTGGTGATTGGAGATAAAATGTGTCATGGAAATAATATGAGATTATTAATAGTATATTTTAGTTTAATATGAATTTTTCCTACCATTTATGAATTTTTAAAGTTATCTAAGGAGATGAAAGGGTAACATGTGCTAATGAAGGTCTAATTGAATTAGGTTTCCTTAAGGACTAAAAGAGGTTTTGGTCCTATATGATATGAAAAACCTATTATACTATTTTATTATTTTTTTACAAATGTAATAAGTAATAATTTATTTAAAATATAAGTGGTAAAGTGTGTATGTCTAACGAATATGAGTATGAGCAATAGCCTAGTATAAGAACAAGGACTAATTGACTAGTTAGAAGATGAGTGAGTTGAAACAAATGATATAAGACTTTTAAGAGATAAATTATGTATTTTATAAAATAATAAGGGTATATATAAATTATAATGAATATATAATATATGTAATATAGATATATATCAAGGTCAGATGACCTAATCACATCAAGAATAAGACTAGTTGAGCGAAGAAGCCTAGAAGATAGTTTGAGAAGGATAAGAGTGTGAAGAGATAAATAGATTGTAATTATCAATTGGTTGAGAGAAAAGGTTTCATAAATATTATAAAAATAATTATGTGTATAATTTTTTTGATTCATCTAGGGGTTTGGTGCCTCCTTGTAAGTTGGTTCTTGTTAAAGACTAGATGAGTTGGTGCTTAGCTAGTTGGGGTTGGTGCTCCATGTGAAGTGGGTGCTTCACTATATTTTATGTTTGTATTATAATAACGTAGTAAATTTGAATATTGGGACAATGGAACTAACGTCTGGAATTTTTGAATTCATTTCGAGCGGGAAAAGAATTGGGGAGAATTTGGCAAGAGGAACAGATCCTGGTGGAACAACAGGGAAGGAGGAATATGCGGAGGGTCAGGTTTTCTAACTGATGCAGACACTAAAAGGTCTTCAGTAGTTTCTGAGCCCTATAGTGGGGTCAGAGATTCTCCATCAAAAAAAGAATTGGAACAATCTATGGAGACAGTGAAAGACAAAACTGATTATAAAATAGGAAAAAATTTTGAAAGACAGAAAGGGGCCCTCGTACAAAGGACCTGGTTATCGCTGTTTGGGAAAAAACAAACTGGGAAATCCCTCTTTCCCCCGGTGACATCTAAATCTAGCTGGGAGAAAGGTGAGTTCCAAATTTTCATCCCAGATCCCTTACTTGATTTCTCTATTTCTTCAATGGATCTCACCCTAGTAGGAAAGTTTCTAGGAGCAAGACCAAATATAGACTCACTCAGGTCTATGACTAAAAAGAACTGGGCTAAACGTGGAGAAGTTGACATTGCACCAATGGTGAATGGTTTTTTCTCTGTTATCTTTAACTGTAAAGAGGATCTAAATAAGATCCTGAGTGAAGGACCTTGGACATTTGGAAGAAGTACCCTTACTATCAAGAAATGGGAACCTGAAATGGATCTAATAGACTCATTATTCTTAACAACACCTATTTGGGCTAGACTACCTGGGCTGCCATTAGAATTCTAGCATGAGGATATCTTCAATGGTATCGCTAGTTCATTTGGTGAGTTAGTGGCTGTGGACTATGCCACGGCTTCAAGAACTAAACTCCAAACCACCAAAATTTATGTTAAAGTGGCGGACCTAAATCACCTCCCTAAAAAAGTGGAACTTATCTCCAAGCTTGGCAAGAAAACCCAAGTGATTGTCTTCGAAGACCTGCCTAACTCTTGTTATGTATGCAAGAAGTAGGGGCATTGGGCTAAGAATTGCCCCAACAGGGGAAGACCCTTTTCAAGAAATTTTCAGGAAGGAGGAAAAAATATTAAGATCCAACAAAAGAAAATATGGAAGGTAAAAGAAGATCCTCGAAAGAAAAGGAAGCCTCAAGAAGCCTTAGCTGACCAACACACAGATAAGGCTATCTTCATAGCAACAGAAGAAGCGGGTGAACCTATTGTAACAAAAATAATAGAACCTCTTTTAAAGAATTCTAATGCCCAAATGGAAGAGAAGGGGAAGGGAACAGAGGACAATGAACCAGATATTCCATCTGAAGATGAGGTTAATGCCCCTTTTCAGAACACCCAAAGTATAGAAATCCAAGTAGATCCTCTTTTAAATATTTCTAATGCACTGATGGAAGAGAAGGGGAAGGGAACAAAGGACAAAGAATCAGACCTTCTATCTTAAGATGAGGTTAATGTTCCTACTCAGGACACCCAAAGAATAGAAATTCAAGAATTAGAGGAAGGAGAAGTAGAACCTAAAGGGGGAAACAAAATAGAAGAAGGAGAGGTTGTTTTGTGTGAAGATCAGATAAGGGAAAAGTAGGAGGAACCAATAGTTTAAATTATTACTTCAGCGAAAGAGCCCCTCAAGGTAGACATTATGGTTGGGGGTGGAAAAAACCCTAAAAACCAAAAGACTAAAGGTGAAATAAAGAACATTACTAACCACATTACGACAAGAAATGGCGGTGTGAAAGCTAATAGTCCTCTAATGAGTAAAGGAGGAAAAGGATCTGAAAAGCAAGCCAAATTTAAACCAGATGTAGGATTCTTAGATAAACCTGGGAAGAAATCTGCAAAGAAGAATAGAGAACTGGAAAGTAAGCTCAATATAGCAGATGGAAAGCAGATAACTCTGCGGCAATGTATCAACAACAATAAAAATAAATGAGGATTATTAGTTGGAATATAAGGGGGCTAAATAGTCTTCTTAAAGTAGATTTTGTTAGAGAGAAAAAGCCAGACCTCCTTCTGCTTCAAGAAACTAAAATGAGTAAGGAGAAAGCTAAACAGATCAAAGATTTTAAAAATTACACCATTAAAGCTAGTAGCTCTGAAGGTGCCTTGGGAGGTGCAGTGATTTTGTGGAAAAAAAATCAATTTTCTAGTTCTATTTTGATGGAAAGTAAAAATCTTTTGGCGGTTAATTTAATTAGTGCTGACCAAAAGGAAAGTTGGTATGTTGTAAATATTTACGCTCCTAATATCAAGAATGAAAGGAAAAAGGTTTGGGAAACTCTTTCAAAACTCAGAAGCAAAGATTACTGTGGGCGATGTATTATTATGGGAGACTTTAATGTCCCTCTCTATGATTATGAGAAAATGGGTGGTAATACTATTCAAATGGAAGGGAGAATTGATCTCATGGAGTTTATAAGCAAAGAAGGTCTAATGGATGTGGAGTTGCAAGGAATTCAGTTCACCTGGAGCAATAAGAGACTGAACAAGGAATGTATACAGGCCAAGCTTGATAGGGCTCTCATCTCCCCAGACTGGTTAAGAGACTATACCTGTAAGCTGGAAGCATGCCACAGAATAGGCTCTGATCATTTCCCTCTTATTTTCACAATGGACAAATTGATCCAAAAAAAGAATCATCCTTTCAGATTTGAAAAGATGTGGCTGCAGCATCCACAGTTTGAAGGCAAATTTAAAGAGTGGTGGAATATTCCTATAGAGGGATCAACTCTCTTTCGAGTTGCATCCAAACTCAAAAATGTTAAAAAGGAAGTTAAGAAATGGAATAAGGACTGTTTTGGTAATATTTTTGAGAAAAAGAAGACCATCAAGGAGAACATCAGAAGAATCCAGGAAAAATTTCAGCAAGATGGATATACTTCAGAATCTCATAGAGAAGAAAGTGAGCAATTGGTACAGTACCAAGACATAATAACTAAGGAGGAAACCTTTTGGAGACAAAGATCAAGGGTACAATGGTTGAAAGAAGGAGATAAAAATACAAAGTTTTGCCATATCTCCACTTTGAAACATAGAGTGAAAACACATATTCATCATTTGAAAAAAGGAGATCAGAAGATAACAGAGGAAAAGGAAATTAAGGAGGAAATGATTTCATTTTTCTCCTCCCTGATGAAGGCAGATAGAAACATCAACTTGAAAAGCCAGGCTGATATTCTACGAGTGATTCCCCCTTTGATCTCGAAGGAGCAGAACAATATGTTATGTTCTATACCTAAGGAGGAAGAAATCTTCAAAGCTGTTAGATCTCTTGGAGGAGAAAAAGCTCCAGGTCCAGATGGTTTTCCCATGTTCTTTTTTCAAAATCTTTGGAAACTTATAGGTAAGGATGTCAGTAATGTAGTGAAGGAGTTTTTTGGAGCTAAACAGATGTTGAAGGAAATTAATGCCACTTTTCTATGCCTTATTTTGAAGAAAATAGGAGCAGATTGCCCTGATCAGTTCAGGCCGATTAGCTTGTGAAACTCTCTCTATAAGATAATTTCCAAAGTTCTCACGACCAGACTAATCCAAGTGATCCCTTTGATAATAGCTGACCAGAAAAATGGATTCATTCCTGGCAGACAAATCCTCAACTCTGTTATTACGGTGCATGATAATATTCACTCACTGCTCAAATCCAACACTGAGGGGTTCTTAATGAAAGTGGACATAGCAAATGCATACGACAGGGTGGACTGGCTATTCCTTTCTAATAGTCTTATAGCATTTGGATTTGAACAAAGAGTGGTTGCTATTATCAAATAGTTGATATCCACAACTTCTATAGCTGTGTTGGTAAATGGGAGCTCGTCTCATTTTTTCAATCTGTCTAGGGGATTAAGACAAGGGGATCATATATCCCCGATTCTATTTATTATCATGGCTGATAGAATGGGGTGATACCTTAGGGACTTAGTTCATAGAGGTTTATTTAAAGGTCTGAGACCCTATTCGCATCCTTTAACTTGCTCCCATGGTCAATTTGTGGATGACACTATTTTCATGGGACAGTCTGAAGTCACTGAAGCTAGAATTCTAAAGGAAGTTATTAATCTGTATTCCTCAGCCTTAGGACAACTTATAAACTGGAAAAAAAGTGCAATTTTCTTCACCAATACCCTAGGTTATAGACAAATCAAAATTGCAAGAATCCTTGATTGCTCCGTAGGTTTTTTTCCTTCCACTTATCTTGGCCTCCCTTTTGGGTTGAAAGCCCCTGAAGCCTTTTGGGAAGGTCTAATCAACAAATTTAGTAAGAAGTTGGTGGGATGGAAAGGCAGTCTTCTTAGCCATGGAGGTAAGCTTACACTCCTCAAAGATAGTCTTCAAAGCATACCTACGTATGCTTTGAGCCTTTTCAAAATCCCCACTAAATTTGTGGAAGCAATTGAAAAAATTCAAAGAAACTTTCTTTGGTCAGGTTCTGAAGAGAAAAGGAGAATGCCTCTTATTGCATGGGATAATATTTGCAAACCTGTCAAGGATGGTGGACTTGGTATAAGGAAAATCAGAAGTATGAACACTGCCCTTTTAGCTAAACAGGGGAGGGTCTATCAAGAAAATAAAGAATGGAGTAAAATATGGAAGCATAAGTACTTATTTAAGGCAAATTCACTTCTTGACTTCTTTATACTCCAGATATTTCCCATCCTTCTGCCATTTGGGGGGCAGTCCAGGGAACAAAACATGTTCTCAAAGAAGGAAGTTCTTGGAAAGTAGGAAATGGTAAAAAGGTGAAATTCTGGGAAGATATTTGGTTAAGAGGAAAACCTTTACAGGAAGAAATCCAAGATAAAGATATAATAGAAATATGTAAGCAAAGAGTGGGAATAGTGGTTAATCAATACTGGCAGAACAATACCTGGGTAAACATCATTGACTATGATCAAGATCTCAAGGATATTCAACTATCCCTAAATGCAATATCTCTATATCCTAATCAGGAAGATATAATTGTTTGGCACAATGAGCCAAGTGGACAGTTTAAAGTCTCCTCCATCTTCATCTCTAAGGGAAATGGTAGAAAACCATTATGGACAAGAGCCTGGATTAAGGGGATTATTCCTAAAATCAAGTTCTTTTTCTGGACCCTTCTCCAAAATAAAATTTTGACTCTGGATAACTTACAGAAACGTGGAATCAATATTGTTAACAGGTGTATTCTTTGTAAGAAAAATCTTGAAGATAGAGATCATTTATTTGTGAATTGTTCCTTCACTCAGCTTGTATGGAAGGAGGTTCTCTATCTGTGGGGCATTACATGGATTCACCACAAAAACATGGAACTTTCTTTCAAAAGTTGGTATTGCCCCTCAAAGAACCCTGATGTTCTCTTCTTATGGAAAATTACTCTTCCCCATACTTGGTGGGGAATATGGAAGGAAAGAAATAACTGAATATTTAGAAATAAAGAACTTCCTGGATGGGTGGTAGGACAGAATATTATTAGAGCTTTAAAGGAAAATTTTGCTTCTCAAAAGAATCCAAGCTCTACTCTCAATGTGGATAATCCCTTGAGGATGAATATTCCTATTGGTAAACATGAAAACCCTAGATTAGGTGTTACTTGGAATGTTCCCCCTCAAGGATGGATTAAAGGTAACTTTGATGGTGCTACCAAAGGGAACCCAGGGAATGCTGGTTGTGGTGGTGTCTTGAGAAACCATATGGGTATGGTTATTGATGCTATCGCAATCCCCATTGGTATATCTAATTGTCACATAGCTGAAGCTACTGCTGCACTCCAGACCCTTAAATTAGTTGTGGATTCGGGTTATCCTAAATTATGGCTTGAAGGGGACTCTTTGAATGTTATCAATATTCTCAATAACAAGAATACTGTTTCTTGGACCATAGAGGATAAGGTAAAGGAGATGAAAATACTTTTGAAAAAATTTGAAGATGTTAAAATCACCCACACCTTTCGAGAAGCCAATGGTGTTGCTGATTGGCTTGCTAATTGTGCTATCTGGGAAGGTCAAATAGTGAGGTGGTATGAAATTTTAGAAAGGAATATGGATTTAAGGGCGCTCATTCTTCATGATGCCACCCATGCGAAAGAAGGTAAGTGTGGAGTATAATAAAATTATAATGAGTAGGAGGAGTGGCAGCACGGGGAAAGGAATTCAATTATTAAAAAGCAAGGTCCTCAAGAGGGATAAGTGGATCATGAAAAAGCACATTCAAAGTCAAATTCCTAATCAATATGACAGTAGGAGGTTTCAGGGCAAAGTCCACAGCAAAAGGGATTTGAAGAAAATGAGTATGGCTCGTGAAAGGAAGGGAGAACCCCGTAAACAGGAACCCAAGAGTTGTGAAGTATGGAGAGAGAAGCATGAAGTCTGGAGAATCTTATAGAAAAGAAAAGTTACGAGCTACATGGAAAGACTCCATGGCTCAAAACCGCATATCATGACGGCCTTTTTCAAAAATTGGTCTGATGAAAGGGTCACCTTGCATGGTATATCAGTAAAATTAACAGAGGACTTTATTGCAGAGGTTATAGGGTTGCCATTGGATGGACTCAAATTTTCCAATCAAACAAGCATCTCGAATGAGGCCTTCTATAAGTTCCCCAAAACAGACGAGGAAGAGTAGAAGCTGGTCAAAAATGGGGATTTTTATGAGCTGGACCAGATTAAAGGGATATGGAGGGATGTCTTAAGCTGTATAAGGGAGTACTTCATCCTAGACGGAAGAAGCAAACGAGTGCACAAGTTCCATTTTGTTTTCCTCAACCATTTCAGGCATAAGGTTAGTCTGTCTTTTCCTTTTTATCTTTGCTATTCCCTGGTCCAAAGCTTATATGCTCATAGGAAAAAGGAAATGTGCCCTATCCTCCATGAAGGCCTTATTCTGCTTATTGAAGGTTACTGTAAGAATAGGGCACTGGTTAAGAACCCCAAACAGGGGAAAAATAAGGTGTCAGGAGATAAAAAGAATGAAAGAGTAATCAGGAGAGGCAAATTCAAGTCCCCCAGTCCTAAACATCAGGAAGAAGAAAGGGGACGGGAGAAAATTGAAGAACCTGAGAAGGAAAAATTGGAGGAAGAAGAAGAAACCAAAAGTTGGGATACTAACTCAAGCGATGATGAAGAACGTTCTGAGGAAATTGAAAAAGATATAGTGAATACTGAGGAGGATTCTGCTAATAGAACTGTAGATATGGAGGATAACCAGAATGTGTCAGAGGAAGAATTTGACCAGGAAGATCCTGTTGAGGACCCAATTTCTAAGAACGAAAAGGAAAAATCTGATTAGGATGATATTCCAAATAAGAATTTGGAAATACAATCTGGAATCAAGGAGCGGGAACAAAAGAGTCAAGAAGATATCTTTGAAGAAGCCAAGAAAAGTCCTTATGAAAAGCCTGAGGACTGGAGAGGGAAGAATCAGAATAATGAAACATATAATCCTATGACTTGGGTTAACTGTAAGGCAGAGGCATCTTCCCAAATTGACTCCTGGATGTGCAGGGAGGTCATGGATCTCAAGAGAAAAGTGGAAAGTTTGGAAGATTCCCTAAAAATTGCTTGGAACAAAATAAACAACATGGAAAATCAGTTAAGCTAGATCCCAGTCAAGCTCAAAGCTTATGAAAACAACCTCCGGGAACTTATAAAGGACAATAGAAATAAAATGGAGGAAGTAACATCCAACATTTGTGCTACTGCTATCAATATAGGTAAACGAGCCAATGAGGAGACCAAAGCACTAGAGGGTCCTAGCAAAAGGACGAGGCAAAGCTCTAGAAAGAAAGATACACAAAAAGGAGCTCTGCTGGAGGCTACCACTGAGGAAACTATTTTGAAAGGAAAAGAAGCCATGAACTTGATACTGGAACTGGATGAATAATCTGGTCCTTCTTGTTGGTTTTGAAACTGGTACTGTTCCTTGTTTTCTTTTTGTTTTCTTTTGTCTGTTGTGTTACCAGATCTATGTTATCTGGGTTTTGAATGGATGTTTATCTGGTGGTTCCAGGTCCATTTAAAACTTGTTTTTTCTACTTACTTGTAGTGTTTTTTAGGCTTTGCCTGTTGTCTTAGACTTATCTCTTTCGCTCTTTGTAATAGGGTTTCGGGGCCCCTTCAAAACTTGCTTTTACCCTCAATCTAAAATGTAGTAAATTTTTATATATCATTTTATTTTCTTAATATTTAGGTTTTCCCACTCAAATAAGTGTTTGATGTGTTATGCTCTTTTCTCATGCTTATATAAATGGTTCTTGATGTGTTGATAGTTCACTAGATTGATTTGATAGTTAATGAATGATAAAGTAAAGTTGTAAAAGCTTTTAAAGAGGGATTCACCCAAAATATATTATTAATTTTACTTATAATAGGTTTAGGATATAAATTTTATTTAAAGGCACCCAAAATTATGACTTCTTATGCTATTTGAGATCTCTCACTTTTGATGTGGTAGTCATGATTCAGTTAATGGGTGGAAACACATTAATTTATGCCTATGAAAGGAAAATAAGGGTATAAAATTGTCTTATAAAATAATGAAAACTTAAATGAAGGAATCTTATGCCATTTCTTCTAGATATGCATCCCACTATGCTTACCATTTCCACCATACCTATGTTAATCAATAATGAGAAGGCATATAGGTTAGTCAAGATTGAAGGATTGTTCAAAGCATAAAAAAATAAGGTAGTGACCTTGGAAAGGAAAAATATTCCAATCCATATACCCTACCAAGTTCCTTACCATGATCGATATCAAATTTATCAATTCAATAGACCCCCATACCAAGAAAATCCTAAAGGGTAAGGGCAGATTAGTCATGCAAGGCCATACAACAACTTCAATCCTACTCTAAAAAAACTTCTAAAGCATTAGTTTATACTCAAAATAAATATTATTACTAAGGAAAATGGTATGAACATTTGGGACAATCTCATGAATAAGGTGTTAACTCAATTTAAGGTTTTAGTCAATCTTCTCTTATATATCACAATCAAGTTCCTCATATGTAAAACAATCATGATCCTCCTACACAACACAAAGAAGTTCCTCTTGTGCAACATGGAGAATTCCCTTTCATGACTCAATCTAAATTGAGAAATTAATAAGGAATGGTTGGAGAGTAGACTTAATCTGAGGCTAAATTTTTCAACTTTAAATAATGATAAATCCCTTTTTGAAATTATGCAATCAATCATCTTGAAGGTGCATCTAATGTAGACATCCCTATTACAACCAATAAAAGGGTTAAAAGAAGGATAGTGACTAGTGACTTAGAGGTAGGGAGAAAAACTCCTTCACATTATAACCACTTCAAAATAATAATGAGTAAGAAACATCCCCTAAATATCCACCACTTCAAAAGTGTCAAAATGAGAAAGGTCCCTTTATACCTCATTTCACACAAGTTCCAAGTACTATTGTTGTTCCTAAATTATAGTCAAATGTTGGTGGACCTCACATCAACATTATAGATTAGATGAAGAAGGATCACATCACCATACCAATTTGGGACACATTTATAATTCCAAGTTATAAACATCTCATTAAATAAGAGTTTTCAAGGCTAAACATCTTGAACAAGCATGAAAAAAAGGAAGGTACATTCCTAACCAATACTAGTTAGTCTATTCAACCCCAAATAGATAAGGTAGAGAAACCCCCTCCCTTCTATATATTTGTCATAATAGTGTATTGATTATTATATAACTATATGATAGATAATGGGTCAAGTACATATGTTATGGTAAAATCAATATCAAACAAGTTGAGGTTAAAATATGAGCCCAAATCTAAGGGATTCATGAAAATAGATGGATCTTTTACAAAGATATTTGGTTTACTTAAGGACCTAAATATTATCCTATCTTCTTGCACCAATTTCACCATACCCCAAGATGTTGTGGCTGATATACCCCCTTATTTTGCCTTATGTCTATCTAGGGACTTCACTACCAAGATAGGAGGCTACCTATCATCAGACTAGTCTTACATGGTATATAGAACTAGATATGGTAAAAAATTCACTATTAGGTCTAAAATTATCTCTATATTTAACTTAAAACCCTACATTCCTAACCTATCAAATTTAAACTACACTATTATTGATGAAGATGAGCACCCTCGTGATCAAGAGTTAATTGTGCCACTTGAGGTCATATCAAACCTACTCCTTGATGAGTGGGGGATAGATAACCATGGTTATGATCATTAAAAGACTATTTAGGAAGTATGCCTAGGGATATATTATACTCATGAGTAGTAGGTATTCATACCATCCCTTATCAATCCATCTAAAGATGATGGTGGAGTATGGGACTATTTTTTGATAGCTCTAGGTACAAAAATTGAAGTGCAGTAGGTGTCCTAATTATTTTTGCATCTCAAAAAAATTAAATTTTTTCCATAAGGTTCTAATTTAACTACACATATAATATAATACAGTAAGAGTCCCTCATTCATGGGTTGTAATGGGAAAAGAGAAGAGGTGTGAATCTACTACATTCTATGGGAGATAGTGAATTGGTAGTACACTAAATGAGAGGGAAGAATATAGTCAAGAATCCACTATTAAATTAATATAACCATAGGGTTTGGGATGTACAAGAGGACTTTGAGGCCTTTGACATCCACTCAATCCCAAGAGAAAAGAACCAACTTGTAGATACAATGATAGTTATAGGGGCCCAATTTGACATTCCAAGTGAAGTCAAGAACACAAATAATTTGTCACAAATCAAGATTGTATGAATACCATTATTACCTAATAATGAAGTTTTCTAGTAGTTCTTTGATAGTGATATGTAGATAACATGCTTCTTGTAAGAAGAGGCATAATTTTGCTCAAGGAAAAGGTAGACATTAACAATAGTATGGTGACTAGATTATTTAATTTAATACAAACAAAATTTCTAAGAGATTAGTGACTCTTGAAAACATAATCCATGAAGATGATAATTTGAGAAGAGATAAGGTTAGCATGTCAATGAAGGAATAACATTATGAGAAGGTCACCATTTTTAAATATAGGCCACTCAAACTAGATATTATGAACACTAGAGAAGAGAGGATTTCATTCATAAATATGTGTAAGGATTTTAAAGACATATTTTATTAGGAATATAGTGAATTGAAATGGTTTGCACCTATTTTAGTTGAGCATACCATTGAATTCAAGGGAGGTGAAAAAACCTATGAGGTAGAAGCAAAGTCTAGTCAACCTTAGAATTAAGTTCCTCATGAAAAAAGAGTTGAATAAATTGATTGAGTCCAAAATTATATTCACCATCAAGCACTCATCATGGGTGGATAACCTTTTGCCTCTAAGGAAAAATAATTGGGAGATAAGGTTATGTGTGAACTACCCATTTCCATCCATAGATTATATTATTCAAAAGTTTGTAAGTTCACAATGTTTCTCCTTGCATGATGGGTACTCAGGGTATAACCAAGTCTTAATGAATGAAGATGACCAACACAAGACTACCTTCATAACTAAGTGAGGTATTTATGCTTACAATAAGATTCCCTTTGGGATATCCAATTTAGGAGCCACCTTCCAAAGGGAAATGGTTGTATCCTTCTAAAGACAAATCAATGATATGGTGATCATATACCTTGATGACATTATAGTATTCTCAAAGGATTCTAAGGATAACTTCACACACCTAATGATTTTATCTAAGAGATGTAGATAGTATGGGTTTTTCTTGAACCCCAAAAGTGCATTTTTTCATTTTATGGTGGCATATGTTTAGGAAAGATTATATTTGAGTAAGGCCTCTCCATAGACCTTGAGAGGGTAAGTGTAATTATATCCCTATCACTACTGAATCACAAGAAATAACTGATGATCTTTCTAGTTAAGATCAATTTATTTAGAAGGTTTATTCCTAAATTTTTTGTGCTGGTTAGACCCCTAACTTCTATTCTCAAGAAAAGGTAAGGAATTTACATGGAACAGGGAAGGAAATGGGAATTTTTAAGTAATCAAATAAGATATTACTCAATCACCAACTCTCCTTAACCCTAATTCCTCAAATGAATTATTTTTATGCTTTCTCAACTAATGACACCATATCTACCATGTTATTTCAAAAAAATAGTGAGGGCCTTGAGCAACCCATAAATTTCTTGAGTTGAGAATTGAAGGGATATGAAGATAGGTAAACTTATGTAGAAAATCATGTGATTTAAATCATGATAAAACTTAAAAAATTTAGGAACATGGTGTCTAAAAATAAGATTTATGTCATGGTGGACCACCCTAGCATTAAGGACTTCCTTCTTAACTAGGATTTGAGTGAGAAAAGAGTAGTTTTGGTGACTATATGTGTGGAGTATGACATAGAATTTAATGTCACCAATCTAGTGAGGGTTAGAGTACTATGTGAGCAATTAGAAGATGATGCTAAAGAGGACAAAAAGGAAGTTTGGCAATTTGTAGTTATCCTTAAGTAACTACACTACCTTGTTCCAGTTAGACTCAAGACATGGAAAGGTTTCTCCAAATAAGGGATTGACTTATGGGTTTAGATAGGATAATAATAAGATATTATATTCTAAAATAAAACCATTATGTCTTGATGTATGGGGTCATATTTGAGAAATATCTTAGTGGAATGTTTTAATATGTGTGGATACTAACAAAATTGACAAGATATTAGATCAGTTTCATGATGGGCATGTAGGAGGCCACTTTGAAGCCAAAACTCTAACAACAAGCATAATGAGATAAGGATAATGTTGGCCAATATTATTCAAATATTACCATGATTGGGTTATAAGATGTTGTAAGTGTGCCATGTTTACTAGAAAATAGAAGCTAGCTACCTTGACCCTCAATCCCATCCAAGTAGAGTAACCATTCATAAAATAGGGCCCTGATTTTATAGGCATGATATACCTTCTATCTAGTGTAAGACATAAATGGGTGTTGAATACCATAGACTACTTCATCAGGTGGGTAAAATTAGTGGCCCTTAAGTAGGCTAATGAAATATCAATCTTGGAGTTCTATGATAACCTAGTGACTATTTTTTGGGTCCCTTCCATAATCACATCAAGCAATGTACTAGATTTAAATGGAGAAAGGATAAGTAAATGGTTTCTAAATTATGGAATATACCTTAGTACTTCCTCAAACTACTATCCTTAAGGTAATGGAATTATAGAGTCCACAAATAAGAACTTAATAATGATCATAAAGAGGACTATGGAAGACAATAAGATGGTGTAGCATACCAAACTCATGATAACCTTGTGGGGAGATAGGATCACCCCAAATATATCTACCATTAATTATACATATCTTCTTGTCTATGGAAAAGAGGAAAGGTTACCCATATCACATGAGCTACTAACTTGGTAACTCACACACCAGCATGAGCTAATGGAGATTGATGTCATGGAAGTGAGGATGAATGAGTTAAGAGAGATATAAGAGAAAATATATTATGTTATGTGATAAGCCTAAAAAATGGATCATTATATACATGAAATAACATCCTTTTTCCTTGCATAATATTTGGATCTAAATTTAGTTTTTGAACTTATAGTTTATTTAGAATAAAATAGAAATTATATTTCATGGTTATTTCTCTAGAATTCATTATAGTCTCTTTGTTATCTATTTATAATAATTATGGGAAAAAGATGTCAATATGTGCATATGCAGTCCATACTAAGATAGAAAATATGGAGTATGAAGAATAACCATTTCAATAACAATGTTTGATTAGTTTTGGAATCTTCTACAATAGCTTCTAAACAAGATATAGAATTTTGGCCAAGCTACATATTTAATTAATAGTTATGGACTCACCCAGTCTATAGATTTAGACTCACCTAATAGCTTTGAACTTAGCTTCATACTTGCCTAGTAAATTTAGACTTAGCTTCAAACTCGCCTAGTAGCTTCAAACTCAGCTTCAAACTCACCAGTAGTTTTGGACTTAGCTATGGACTTAGCTTTAGACTAGCTATGGACTAACTTTAGACTCACCCAGTCTATAGCTACGAACTAGATTTAGAATCATCTAGTCTATAGCTATGGACTTCCATAGATCAATTATAAACATCCATATAATTGTTATGAACTATGATAGAACCACCATAGACTCATTTGAAAATCATTATAGTTATTATTGGCCTATTATAAGATGACCAATATCATTTTTAACTATCATAAGAATGTTTTTCATTTAGAGTCTTTCAATATATAGACTTTCCATTCATAGATTGTATATAATATAGATTTGTATATTTTAATTCCAATAAATATCTCTCTCCATATTTTTTGGAGCTTGATATTATGTCGTATTCTAACAATAAATATCTCCCTCCATATTTTGTGGAGGTTGAGATAGCCTATAATATTTATGTTTTTACTCTTAAATTAGGTGTTGGTTAGAAGCATGAGATTATAAATACAACCTCCCACATCTAAATCTAGTCAATCAATATACTTTACTCTCCATCATTCAGAGTAATCTCTTATGCAGCTTGTGTTCTAAATAAATACTTTTTGAATGACTGAGCTGGCCACTCATTCTAATGAAGATGGATCAATGTATTTCTATTTATTTATTTTTTAATTATTACTTTGTTATAAATTGTTATTTTATTTATTTATCTCTATAACTACTCTTATTTATGGTTTATTGTGAAATTTAAGGTGTTTTATTTATTTATCATTCCCATTTCAATTCAATAATTTAATTTCTTTTAGGTGTGATTTAATTTCATGCATGTGTGATTTAATTTTTTAAAGAGTGTTTTTCAATTTATACAAGTGTGGATTGTGGTAGAATGGATCATTTGTCAGATATCTCTTTCCCCTATTGGATATTTCCTTTGAACACCAACCCTAGATTGACATTATTAAGTGAATGGGATTGATGACCCCTATTATTTTTGGCTCTATTTCAAGGGAAAATAATGTCATTAGGAGATTAAGAATTTTCTAAGAGAATTTTCTAGTGGTAGTAGATAAACAAAGTTCCTAGTGAGAGGGAATATCTCTTTGTAAATTCTGAGATAGGAGGTACTTAGTTTATGGATTTTTTATAATTTAATTTCCTACAAAATAGATCAGAAGTTATTTTCTTGCAAACATAGAATAGAATTTATAGTTTTGTAGTTAGGAATTTATTCTAAAAACAAAAATAAAACCCCCCATAAATAATAACATTGTTGTGTAGAAAAAATATAACTACTAGCATCATGAAGGAGCATTTAGTGATTGATGTAGATCGAGAATGAAATTATGAAATGACCAAAATTTACAAAAGAATGGTTGAAGTCATAATAAAATGGAATTTTAGTAATCAAACATCGATAACTACTCAATTATTTCATAAAAAAGAAGCAAAAATCATGTTGTTGATCTTTATTGAATTAACAAAAAAATTCTACAATCAAGTTTATCTAATTGTTAAAGTAAAACACACGAGCTGAAATAATGTTGGGTATTCAATCTCCCGGGTAAGAAAATTTTATTTTTAGTAATTAATGATGTAAAAATAGTTGATCAAAATACTATGTTTGAGAGTTTAAAGCTACAAAATTATGTATGACATGTTGAAAATTAAATGTTGATCCAATCCAAGACACCTATGATTTTATCTAATAGATATGACTCATTTTTGATTCTAGTAAGGCATAGAAATAATTGTTATGCATGATAATTGGAAATGGTTTTAACAACCTTCCTACTATATTTATTCTTTTCACAATTGACAAGGTTTTTGGAGAGAATCATGCATATATTATGAAAAAATCAAGCCTCCAAAATATTACATGAAAACATATTGCCATGAATAAAGTTAGTTATTTTGATAGATTATTAGTGGATCACAAAAAATTGACATGTTAAAAATAATACAAAATTGCATGTGATATAGTCAATGTGAAATGCAAACATCACACAATTATTGGAATGATCATGTGATGGATTTAGCAGCATGTCATGAAATATTGCTCTAGATTTTGCATGGATAAAATAATCACATTCCAACATTAAAGGTAAATATTACATTATTATTGATTTTATTATCATTATTTTTAAACAAAAGCGATTGTTGAGGTTATTGTTATCTATTAGATTGACTATTAAGGTATGTGCATAATATTTTGGGAATATTTTAAACTATAACAATGACATATGATAAGAACTAGAAATATATTTTAATTGCATGCAAAGGGCTAATATTTTTTTTAGAATAGTTTACAACCCTAGACATTAAGAAATTTTAATTATACTAGTCTCAATGCTAGTTGTTTATTTTATTTCTATCTTTTAATATTAATTTGCATAGATGATTGAAGTTTGAGATTTTAAAGAAAAAGATAGTCTCAAAATTAGAATTACATTCTAGGCAAGATTAACATGCAAGACAAAACACTAAATATTCATAAAATGATATGGGGCCAAGTATTTAACCAAATTTGAGTGATGTAGATATTGAAAAATAGAAAGAATTACATGTTTTTGTCAATATTTCTAAAATAACATGAAATCATCCAAATATCTTCAATGATAAGTAGATTTATTATTACAAAAGTGGTTAACCCCACTACGGGTTGCCTCACTTAGGACTCTACTATTTCATTTCTTAGTAAAATAAGAAGATAGTGACGACTTTTCTAGGCATGATGAATATTCATATCAATTTTTTGATGTTAAACATAAAAAAATTGACTGTAACATGAGTTATTTATGATCTATTTATAGTTCAAGTAAAATAATGACCTCAAACATTTAATTATCCTGGTATGTTTTTTAGTGACTATAATTTTAATAAGTGTGCAAAAATTAATTCAAAATATTGATTTGTCTTCCTTGTATAAATAATAGTTAATATTTTCTACACAGTTCATAAGTATAAAATAATTGATGATATTTTATTCCAACTTTTTCCATTCACACTCAGGAATTAGTTAAAACCACATCCACTTTCATAATAAGAGAAATTTTCTAAGGAAGTTCTTTTTTTTATACCATCAAATTTTATTTCAAATAATGTTAATTCTTGAATCATCAATCATTCCTATATAGGTTGACATACATTCTTCCCTATATATTCAAATGATCCTCTTAAAATTACTATTTTTTACATTTATAATTCCTTGATATTACTAATGGTATACTTGTATGGAAATGTTTTATTTGTTTTGAGTTTTTTAGGATAATCTCATAACAAGGAGTTATTCTAGAGATTGTAATGGATTAATTTATGTCCATGCCTTTATCAAGCAATTGGCACCTTATCCTGAGTCACCTTTAAAAAAATCAATTAGCAACATCAATTGGTCTTATCATTATATCAATCAATGATGAAATAATGTCAACCTAAATAAAATTCAATGATGCATTTGAAATTAGTAGAGGTTATATACAGTTTATGTCTAAAATTTTCTATGTCATTATTTTCAAGAAAAAAAATGAAAAGCCTCAAGTTTAATTGGTAGTCTTGTTTTAAAAACCAAATTGCTGGCAAATCAAGTGCTAGAAAAAAATCCTTAATTAGAAAACTAATTTATTGGCTAGTCAAGGGCAAAAAAATGTTAAATTTGAGTAGTTCATAAACTTTTTCTACTCTTGAGGAATAGTATATGGTTTCTTACTTTTGTGCTCTCATTTCTTAGTATGGCAAGACTATAATTCTATGAACACTTTTCTCAACAATTTTCACTTTGGATCCATGAAAGAGGTTACGAAGATTGAAGTTATACCAAGGTATATTACTTTACTACTTTACATTTAAATTTACTTGTAAGTTTTGTTATTACATGAATATCCATTTTTACATTATTTACAAAAGTTTTAGTATGGGAAAGGAGAAAAAAAAGCTCCAATCTGATCTATGCAATTTTATCACACTTCATTATTTTGACATGCATGAGGGCATGCATGGCATTGGGTGTTGGGAATAATAGCCTCAAAAAATAAATAATTGGACTTATAAAAATATATTTTGACATCAATAAAGGTATATAGTTTTCAAAAGTGTTTTGTAAAAAAATCAAGCATCAACATTTACTTCATATTTATGTCATTATGTCAAAAATTGTTTTATGGTCAAAATAGATCTATATAGACACAACAAGATATTCTCAACACAATAACCTAATTTCATTTTTTCAAATAAAGAACAACATGAGAAACTATGAACATAAGAACCTGATCTCATTTTTTTTTAAAGGGAGAGAGCAACACAAGAATTTCACATAAAAACCTATGTCAAAGAGAAACTAAGGATAATAGCAAAACCTCCACACAAGAACCTATCCTTGAAGAATGAACCCCATTTGAAATATGCGTAAATTAATATAACTCATGCATATATATCTCAAGAATATTTTTTAGATAAGTATAGTAGCATACATGAGGACATGCATGATATTAGGTTTGGGGTAGATGATGAGCCTAAAAAATGGCTCATTATATCCATGAAACAACATCCTTTCTCCTTATATAAGATTGGGATCTAAATGTAGTTAATGAACTTATATTTTATTTAAAATAAAATAGAAAGTATATATCATGCTTATTTCCTTACAATTCATTATTATCTCTTTGTTAGCTATTTTTAATAATTATGAGAAAAATAGGTCAATATGTGTATATGTAGTCCATACTAAGTTAGAAAATATGAAGTATGAAGATTAACCATTTTAATAATAATGTTGGAGTAGATTCATAGTCTTATATAGTATCTCCTAAATAATATATAACATTTTATCCAAGCTACAAACTCAATAAGTAGCTAAGGACTTACCCAGTATATAGCTTTGGACTCACCCAATAGCTTTGAACTCCACTTTGAACTTGCCTAGTAACTTTGGACTCAATTTTAGACTCACCTAGTAGCTTCAGACTCAACTTAAAACTTGGCTTTGGACTTATCCTATTGATTTGAACTCAATTTTAGACTCAGATACGAAATCAACTGTAGACCAACTATGGAATAGCTTCAAAATCACCTAGTCTATAGCTACAACCTAATTTTAAACTCATCCAGTATGTACCTATAGACTTCTAAAAGGGAATGATATACTTCCATAGACTTATTATGGAATATGATAAAACCAACATAGACTCATTTGAAAATCATTTTAATTCTTCTTTATCTATTCTAAGATGACTAAGATCATTTCTAACTATTATAAAAATATTTTCCTTTTAGAGTCCTTCTATATATAGAATTTCCACTCATAGTTGTATCTAAATATAGAGTTGTATACTTTCATTCCAACAAATAGATCTCTCCATATTTTTTGTAGATTGAGATTATGCTGTATTATTATAATAATTTTTCTCTCCATATTTTGTGGAGATTGAAATATGCTCGAATATCCATGTTGTTACTCCTGAATTAGGTGTTGGTTGGAAACATCATATTATAAATGTAACCTCCAACATATGAATGTAATAAATCAATATATTTTTGTCTCCTTCATTCTAAGTAATCTATTTTTAAGCTTTTATTTTGAGTAAATACCATTCTAAGAAATGAGCTGACCACTCATTATAAGGAATATGGATCAGTGTATATTTAGTTCTGTATTTTATAATTATTATTTTGTTGTAAATTGTTATTTTATTTCTTTGTATATAACTGTTCTTTTTTAAAATTTTATGTGAACATGTAGGTGTTTTATTTGTTTATCATTTCCTTTTCAATTCAATAATTTACTTTCTTGCAAGTGTGATGTAATCTCATTCATATGTGATTTAATTTATGCAATAGTGTTTTTCAATTTTTGCAAGTGTGGAGTGTGGTAGAAGGGATTGTTTGTCAGATATCTCTTTCTCCTTTTGCATATTGACTTTGGACACTAACCATGAATTGACATTAGTAAATGAAGGGGATTGATGACCCCTCACTATGCATTGAATATGGTCTCATCAAGATCAAGTTAATACGTCATTTGATAGGAGATATATCTCAAGGACTTTCTAAGAAGGTGATATTATGATTAAGTGGGATGAAGACTGATCTAAATGAGGCAAGCACACAAAATTTGATACCCTATGGAGTGGACCCTACATTATCACTAGCTACAAAGAGCATAATGTAATCTAATTGTCAAGATTGAATGGTGAGGAAATTCTTATCCCATTTAATAGGGGTGTTCTTTATGTAATATTATTGAATAATATGTATTATCATATACATAGTAGTTTAGGTGTTTATTTTATCCAAGTGTTGTTTCACAGTTTCTTTGTAGTTAGTTGTTTTGTTGTCTTATTCCTTTCCTAGGTGTTTAGGTGTTGGTATTTTTTTATGTCCTTATTATGTGAGTGGTGAGTTTTTTTTTAGTATGTAAAACCTTATAGGGTGCTAAGTATAATTTTCATTCCAAATAAAGAAGCCATCTCAGCTAAGTCATGACTATCATGTATGAGACAACTGGTTCTCTTGACCAACAAGTAGGTCAACCCCTAGGTGTCACTAGTGATGTTGATGCCTTTCACCCCTTGAAATTAAAAGAATAAACTTTTTTTTGTCATGAAATTTTAAGAGAGGGTCAATTATCATCAAGTTCATAGGCAATATGTTCATGTGGTGTACTTATGTCAAAGAAGTGTTGTGGTAATCACCATCTCATCTTATTTGAATGTGTTTTAATTTTTTATTTTTTGTTGATAATGTCTAAGAATCCACACCAAGTCATAGTGTGACATTAATTGTATAAAATCATACATAATAAGATGACATATGATGTTGTATCCCATGGTCAGTCATGTGTTCATTAAATCATTCCAAGAACCTATAGAATGTGGTAAAATCAATGGGATTGGAACTAATATGAGTGAAGAATGGTAACTTTGTTTGAAGCCTTTATCATAGTTTAAGTTTTTCTTGAAATATTAAGGTAAATACTTCATCTATTATTACATTTGATATAATGTATGTATTGCCTTTAAGGGGTGTTCAAACCATGTTCATAGGGTAAATATGGTCCCTTGGACATCTTTCAACCACCACCAAGAGTAAACTGTTCCCAAAAGTTCTTGTGTTCATTGCAAGTCATTATAAGGTGGTCTTATATGTAAAAATGTCTTTTTAGGGGTCAAAACATCCTTCATTCACTACAAAATGTCCCCACACACTTGAAAAGTGAATTATAAACTTCCCTCTAAAAATACCATATGATTTAAAAATACATTTGACCTCTTATTTCCCTCCTTTTGGCCTCCAATGGTTTCCAAGATATCAAACATGAGAAAATGTATAGAAAATATGTTTTAGAGGTGATTTCAAGACTTGTACAATCATATCAAGTTCAGATAAGGATCAAACATCTAATTGGTGTCCCTTATAATCATTGGAGAGAAGAATAAATTATCAAAAGGCCATAAGAAATGCGAAAAATGTAGCAGAACCTCTATCGACTGCTTAGGAAGCTCATAAAGGCTAGTTTTAACTGAATGGTATAGTCCGTACCTTGGGAGTCAAAACCTAAGATCTTGAATAGAGTTAGAGGCCCTAGTGGGATTATAATTAATGTAGTTGGCTTATAGATCAAATCCTTAAGATTTATGAATAATCATTAAGATCCATAGTGGTCTTAAACCCTTTTCAAACCCCACAATTTTAGTTAAAGGAAAATTGAAGAAAAATTCAAGATTATTGTGATAACTTGAACATGGGGGAGATCTCCAAAGATTTGATGAGTATCCTAAACTCTTTTAGGAATGATCTCATTTCTTTTTTAGGTCTAGATCAACATCCAATCTTCTATGGTTGGTAGGTTACAAATTTATGTGTTAGATTTAATGTGTTTCATGAAGAAATAGAGCACAAAAATGATAAGTGAATATTTTCTATGATACCCACATGCTCCTCACATACTCCACATGGTCACAAATAGGTTGTATCATATCTCCTTTAATTCTCATTAATGCCTATCATGATAAAGGAGGAGAAAATATTTAAGCATGACTTAGCTTACTCTCATGGCAACCAATCTAAAGGTTAAAATTCTATGAATCATGCCTTATTCAGACTGTAGGGGTGATTCAAGAATATGGAAGAATTATTATTTCAAAGGAAATAAACTTCTACATGACCATCAAGACTAACACTCACAAACCATCTCCAAATGAATCCATTAGTTATTTAACATAGTTTAAGGTTTATTTACATTGTTTAAGGTTTTTTTAGTGTTCCTAGGTTTCATTTTCTCCATTAATATGCTTTATTCATCCATTCAAATGTATTACCTTATTGTATACATAGGTGGAGGATGCTTAGGTCTTAATAGGTGGTCTTCAGTATAGAGAAATAGTTCATGTCAGGTCTCACAAAAATATCTAGTTCATAAAGAATACATCAAGACAATTCTTCCTTATAGTGAAGTGTGTATCCCAAAATCAAAGCTTTAAAAAACTACATAATACACATATAAGTTGAATGGTAACACACATGCTTGCTTGGGTTTTCAAGTTAGATTTCAAGTTTGAAGTAAGATGGACAATATAAGATATTAGAGGAGTAATTTGTGATTATTAATGAGATAAATAAAACCCTAAAGAATAGAATAATATACCCACACAAAAAATTACCACCTGTAATTCCATCTTAGGCCTAAGGTGTCACAGTGGTCTATATACAAAATTTCAAAAGGACTTATAGCCATGAAGTAGGTGGAAGAATAAAGCATTCATAGACCTAACTTAACAAACCCTTAGTAGGACCTAAGAGGATAAAATATTTTAAAATACCATAATGAAAATATTTTCAATCTAGGTATGCATTCAAGACCCCAAATAACCAATTACATGCAACTCAGGTTATTCTTAATCTTGAAGAGAATATGCCATACATAATGTAAGTTTAGAGATTACGTGGGTAGAAAAAGTGTTATAAATCATTTGAGGATAGAAATATCTAAGGAAAAAGTTCAAGAATATCTAATAAAAATAAACTCATTTGACCTACAAATACAGTCCATAGACACCTACAAGACTACCTAGTAGATAAGTTGTTCTTTAATTTGAGAGAGAAGGGTCTGGTTAGTTTGAAGATAAAGAGGCTAGAAAGAATAAAACCATATGAAAATGATATTATAAATTTCTATCATAATATCTATATTATCCTCTTAATTATTATAAATAAATGGCAAGGTTGAGAGGCCTATTTAGGTATATTGAGTCTAGAGCCCCACACATAGACGTGTATGTGTAAGGTTATAAGAGTGTTTATTATAGATAGTGCATAAACATAATATTTTCAAAATTTTATTGATTAATAACAATTTTTATCTTTTAATAACATATCAATTCTCAATCTCTCTGAGTGCATGCCTTAAGGCATGCACCAGAAAAGTGGTGGGTAGACCATTGGTGCTTTGTAAGATTATTGTTCCTTTTTTCATTTACCATATACACACTTGTCTCCTAAAACCTTAAAACCTAAGCTTATTTCTCTCTTTCTTATCCATTCCAGTCATTTTCATACTTTATTCCTTCATTTCTTTCCTTTTTACCCTTTTGACCTATTCAACAAACTAGGTTGACTTGGTCGACCTAGTTTATTTTGGGGACACTTTAGCCCTACCTAAATATGTGAAAATCACACACTTAATCCAATTGATACAAATATAAATTATTATGGTGTGGATGACTCTATATTGAGAAGAACCTCCAAAGAGGATTGGTTCCCTTAAGATTTACCTATTAAAACTTATCTACTATAGTTTTCAAATGAAAAGGGGAAGGGAAAATTGAAGGGAAATCCTATATAATGGGGTGATGCACCTAAATTATTTAAATATTATGGAAGTTGTTGAAACTAATTCATGAATATAAACCAATATAATTCCTATATTTACCTTAAATATAAATATTTTAGATGAAGGATTGAAATAATATTAGATTGCAAGAATCATTTTTACCTCTTCAAATGACCTATAAAAGGTGAGATGGAAATCATTAGGTGAGGAAGGGACCTACCAAAAGGAGAAATAATCCCACTTATATTTTTATATGCAATCAATTACACTCTATTATCTGTCAAAACTCATATCTAAAATAAAAATCTCCTATACTAATGTATGGTCGAGATATAATTTCTACTTTAGCTCTAAGAATTATTCCAAAATGGCTGGAAAAATCCAATAGATATGTATATATTATAACCTAAGATAATTTGGAATTGAAAAGGGAGAATTATTAGTCTTTTTTGAATATCACAAGACTAAATCCTTTTACAATATTTAAAACAAGCCTTTAATAATCTTCCAAGTATCCCAAACATGCAAAAATCTTCATCTTAGCATAAAAAAGAGGTGGTGGAACCATATTTGACAAGTAAATATTTATTAATGATGTTAATACAATAATTATATGCTTTAAATCCACTTTAGGCTAAGTTGGAAGTGTTTTAAAGGATTGGATGACAAGTTAACCAAGAATAGATGCATGACTTGTCAGCTAGTCAATCAAAGTGCAAGACTAGTCAACTCCAAATAGCCTTCACTTGCATGAAAATAGACCTTGAAGAATGATAATTACGTGAATATATTCATGTAAAATATTATATGAAGTGTGGAAATCCATTTTTAACTCTTTTATGGCCAATTCCAACCCTAAACTCAAACGTGATTGGATGACAAGTTAATCAATAAAGCCATTTAGACCAAATAGGATTAAAGGCTAATATGTGCTCTTGTTCACCATTAAACATAAAATAAGAAGATATGTAACCTAAATAACCAGTAATTATACCTTTAAAAACTTTATTCATCATCAAATATGTGATTTTGATGAGAAAACCTTCATAATTTAGTCAACGTGATTAACTAGGCCTATTTTGCTCTATTTTCCAATAGATTGGCCATATTGATTTAGCTGATAGGGACACTTGTAGGATTATTTATGATAAATTTAATATTTTAGGATGAATAAAAAGGCTTAGTATTTGATTTTCATTGACTAGATTCCATTGAACTACCCTATACTTCATTTGACATGCTTTTTTCCATAAAAAAACATGATTCTACCCTCATCTAAGCAGATCTATGCATAAAATTGATAGTTATGGAATACTCTATAATTATAATTTATGTTTTAAAAGGTTTAAGGTTAATCTATGATGATTTGGTGGTAATAAATCCACTTTTGTCAAAATTATTTTTTTAGGGGTTTAGGAGGGTTTTGAAGCTGAATCTTTAAAATGATGATTCATGAAGTATAGACATCCAAATCCTAAAATTTTTACTTTTATGTGTAGAAAATTTCCCACTTGAAATCCCTAAAAATATTTGTTTCCTGTTCAAAAGATATGAAAACTTACCACGTGAATGAAATTTGCCTATGGGGTTTACCTTACATTTTAGACTACCTATGCTCTTAATGATTGTTAATAAATAAAAAAGCCTCAAATAATATAAATTTTTCATTAATTATAATAAAATATGGTTCTTCAGAACATACTAAGAGTGTTCATCCAAACTCCACACATGGTGAACAAAATGAGCATCTGAATAGGAGGCTTGGAAGGGTGCCTAGAATTACAAATAGTGAAAAATGTCACCAAAATTAGAATAGTTATTTAATACCTTCAAAAATCCTAAATTAATCATTTTGTAACTTTTACCATGCTATAAAAACATTTTGAAAGTCCTTTTCTCTTGAAAAGTCAAAAAATATCTTTTTGGCCCATGTGCCTATTTGCTTACAAAAGCCTATATGAGCATGGTTTTCATAAAATTTGGAGTTATTACACTATTTATAGGTTTTATTATGATTTAATAACATCATCCCATGATTTTCAATCTTTTACTTGGGCTTAAAAGCTTCTGCACCACTCCAGAATGATGCTTACTCCAATGGTGACCTCCAACAGATAGGTTGAGGTTTGAGACAAAATAGATAGTATATCCACTGATAAAATGGATATTAAACCTTTTAAAATTGGTTTTAAACTCATTATTACCATTTTTACCAAATTTAAATTCTTGATTCCATTTATAGCTCCCAAAATCCTCAATTTCCTCTCAAAAATGACCCTTGTGCATGGACTATCTACATTTTTGACTAAATTTTAGTTTTTTTGAGTTTTTTTTCATGATGTTTATATGTTTTTAAGGTTAAAATAATCTTAATTTATCACAATATTCCTTTCAAGAAGCTTGGAAATAACCTCTACCCCTATTTTCAAGCATACATTAACCTTCAAACAAGCCAATTAGGCTTCTCAAATGATTGTGTTTTGCTACTATAGATGTATTTTGATCAGGTTTGATTAATTGATATTTCATATTCAATAGGTTACTTAATAAAATTTATACCAATTAATATCTCTCCATAGATCTCCTTCCAAGCAAAAGACTTAAAACCAAGCTTTATCAGCCTTCAACTAGGTACAATTTCATACAATGGCCTATAGGTACAAGTACTTGAGATGCATGACTATAGGTAGTGGTAATTTATTAGTTTTATATATCTCCTCTTTAGCCTAATAAAGTTCCATTACATTTTTTATATGACCATGTATACCATACCACTATGTCTCTCATCCATTACTTGCAAATCTAAAGGTATGGTTGAGTTACTACGGTTATAGATGCTCAATGTTAGGTGAAACTAATTATATTTATCATATTTAAAATATCTTCATCCTTTCTTAGTTTTTTAAAATCATCATCACCCATTTGACCAACTAGGTCTTGAGACATAAAACCTCTCACTAGGTCACTGTACTTCATTCATTGATGGTTATGGGATTTTTATCTTCCTCAGGTATGACTACTTTGGTCTCCTAAAAAACTTCATTTGTCCCTTGATAATTTACACAAAACCCTATTGTTTCTTTAAATAAATTTTTTATCATGAAAACTAAAATTACAATATGAAACCATTAAAATTATGAATTTGAAATAAGACTAAGCTTCATAATTATGGTGTGACTATGTTTGTAAACCCTTTATGGTGGTTGTAGGTCATAGTTGAAGATACCTTGAATGAAACCATGCTTTAAAAACCTCAAAAATTTATTTAAAACTCATCATGATGTTAGAAACTTCAAAAATCCTCTTGATGTCATTCATTCCCATAATCTTTCCATATGATCACAAGCTCTTTATTGAGTACTTAACTATGTTCTTAGGCTCTTAGTGACCCCTTTACAGATTGTGAACATGTTTGAGACTTTATATATTTTGGTGATAAGTAAAAATGGGATATAAAAGGATTTTATACCATGATTATTCCTTGGAAACTTCAATATATCTTAAGGAGGTCAAAATTCCTCTAGAAATCTCTTTTACTATCTAAAACCCTTATTAGGCTGAAGATGAGGTTCATACAGGTTTGTAGGATTTTATTTTTCCCCTCATTGTCCCCTATCAAGGTCTTACATGTTTTTATCCTCCTTATTGAAATGGTAACCCCTTCTTTTAATTAAAAAATTCTCTTAAATCCTGCACCATGAAACCCTCATCAAAGTGAAGGCAAATTCTTCACAATTGTGGCTTAAATCATGAGACTGTTATAGGTCATCATTTAATGACTTTTTGAGTCATGTTATAATCTCATGTGTTCTTTTGAATATCACCCAAATCATTAATCTATGTATTGAATGTTCCTACCAATCCCTTGTACCTTGAAATGGATTTCATCTAGCAACATATGTACTTGATTGTGGGTCCTCTTATGAGAGTAGGATTTAGGTATTCACCTTGTCTCCATGGCTATAAGTGTTCACTTTTTCCAATCACTTTTTTAATATTTTCATGCCTTCTTGACAACAAATGACATAATATAATTTTATTAATAAGATAAACCCTAAACTGATCACCCTCACTAAGACACTTTCTTTCTTGTTTCTCTAAACCTCAAAGGCCTTGAACCTCCTTTTTGAGGGTAGCCTATATGGATAAAGAACAAGGTTCTTGAGTGTTTGATCTTGTATTTAAATCCAAACCTTAAGGTCTTTAACCTTGAAAACTTCAATACATATCTGAAACCCTATCTCAAGTAACCTGACATTGATCTGTAATTGACAATAATCAAGTTTCACAATAATGGAAAACACACTTAACTTGGATCAAAACCTTTATTTAACGATTTAATAAAAATTGATTTAAAATATTATGAAATTTAATAATGGATTTTAAATATCCATAATTGACTAAATTTAAAGAGTGTAATAATGATAGAGGCAAAATGATAGAAATAATACACATGATTTGATAACAGAGTTTGGCTTAAAAGCCTACGTCTCTGAATCCACTCCAATGGGGATCAATCTTATTAATTTTTCATAAAAAATATTTAAAATCCTTTATAATTCACATCAAATCAACTTCTTAAACTTATATCTACCAGAGTATTACTCTCAAATGATTCACAAAGTCTGAGTCAATTCAAAATACTCTAAAGTATCTTACACCACTCTTTACCCTATGCTTAGTCTTCAAAATGCATAAAAAAATAGCTTTAAAATGAGCCTTGAGCACTTTATATAGTGCTCAAGCTCATAGCTGTAATGGTCAAGTTCTTATCATTTTACCCTAAATGGCAGGGTTTGAGTCCTTCGGCATTGGGTTTACTAATGTTATCTCTTCAGTCCCACATTTGATATGTTGAAATAATTTTGAGCTTTTAAAAGATTAGGCCTCCTCCTTAGATATCAATAAGCATTTTGTGGGCTATGACATTGAACTTCATCAGTGGTGGTTATGAGACTTGATCCCAAACTTGGTATTTTGACTTAGCGGTCTATGTTGGGCCTTGGCGGTTACAACCATATTCATATTAGAGGTTTCATCTTTGACAACATAATAAATGGTTGGTTTGGTCATGTATCAATGTGTTGGCTCCTTCGTGTGGCAATATTTGACTATGCCATGTGGCTATGTGGGAATATCTTGGTATCCTTGTGATGTATTATAAAAATATATGAATTATCCCACATTCATGGGTTTACAAAGCAATTGGGAATTTAAATAAAACCAAGGGTACATATCATTGTGAAGTAAAAGGAGGCTAAGATACCCTTACTCACAAAGAGTGTGTCAATACTCACTAAGCGTTACTAGTGAGAAAATAGCAGGGTCCATGTGAACAACACCTTATGCTGTCAAAGATGAAATATAAAACCAAACCCAATTTTTTTTTACTTGTGTCATTTTTGTACTATTTGATCTTCAACAAGTTGTATCTTGTGCATACAAGCTCATAATCAACCTATTGAAATTATGCCAAAAATATCACATCAATCTCTATGTTATTTGAATGATCATTATACAATTTAATGACTTCATTTTTGGAGCAAAACAAAGATCCTCCTAGATCAATCCTCCCTACTAGGAGCTTTTAGACCTCTAAAATTTGATTAATTGGTAAAGAAGTGAGGGTATTATTCCTCAAACTTCCATCTTCCATCCATTTGGCCTTGTTTAGGTGTATTCCTTTAAGACCAACATGAAGATATTCAACATCTCCCCTTCATGAAGTATAAACCTTCCTATCAAGAATTGTATCTTCTTACAATTCTATTAAATACTCAGGAGCAAAATCATCAATTGAGGGAATGGATACACTCTCATCATGATCTATAATCATTGGAGGATCATGTAATTTCAGATTTTCCACATTCATAACTAAATAAATCTATATATAAGATGGAAAATCTTACCAAAAAGCATTTTTACTAATCTTTTCTATAATCTAGAAAGGACCATACCAGATTGGTTTCACATTTTTACCTTCACCTATCAGCCTTTCCTGACTGATGTGAAGCCATACCAAATCACCTATACCAAATTAGTCATCAACACAATGTTTGTCATGTATATATTTATACTTTAACTGACTTTTCTCCAACTTATCTCAAATAGTCTTGTTACCTATTGTATCTTTTCAATGAACTTATTGGATTTAATAACATCTTTATGTTCATTAATAGTTGAATCCTATCCATAACAAACATCTAGATGAGATTTATGCAAATATCCATAACAAACTTCAAAAGATGATTTCATAGTAGAAGAATGAAGTGCATGGTTGTAAGAATGCAGTATATAACATAAATGTTCATCCCACAATTTGGGATGTTTACTATAATAATCCCTAAGTAAATGTACCACTATGCAGTTCATAACCTCTATTTAACCATCAGTTTATGGATGAAATGTAGTGCTCTTATTCAACTTAGTATACATTAATTCTCAGTGTTTACTAAAATTCCTTAAAAATTTGAGTATTCTGATCAAAAACAATAGAAGTGGTCAAACCAAAATGAACCCATACATGCTAAAAGAACAAGTGTGTTTTACCTTCCCATGTAATCTGCTTAGTGCAAGGGATCAAAACACATAACTTGTTAAATCTATCCACTACCACATACAAGTAATCATGTTTTCTTAATGACATAGGCAAACCCCCTACAAATTCAGTGGAAGTACTTTCTTAGGGATGGGTAGGAATAGGTAAGGGAGTGTAAAGTCCTAGTTTCTTATTACTAGGTTTACTTGTGGCACAAAGAACACACCCCTTGATATATTTGGAAACATTTTGCTACATACAGGACAAATAAAAATACACTCTCAAATGTGCAATAATTTTACCTACTCTAAATTGACAAGAAGTAAGAGATGTATGTGCTTCCCTAATCACATGCACCCTTTCATTATAATAAATGCAAAGTTTACCCAAATGATAGAAGAGTTCATTATGCACATGATATTCTAATTCTTGTATCTATTTACCACTCATCAAATCTTTGTACACATCCTTAAAATCAACATCATTAGCATATTATTACTTATAATTTTCATGAGTCAAAGAACCATGATATAAAGGAATAAATACAACTACCATAGGATGACTAAAAATCATGTCAAAAAATTTATTATGTATACCTTTTTTATACCTGATCACAATATGAAATTATTATAAGAAACCCATTGAATGAAAATGCATAGACTATTGTAGTTTGGCATGTGACTAAAGATACTAGAGGGGTTGATAATCTGTATGTATCACTATTTCCTTGCCCATCAAATAATGTTTCCATTTTTTAACACTTTAAACCAATTCATAAAATTCCTTATCATAATTTGGATAGTTTCTTACCACATCTATGAAGGTCTCAGAATGATAACATACTAGCTTATTTCCTTGCATCAGGATAACTCCCATAGCATAATCACTTGCATCCATCTTGATCTCAAATGGTTGCTACAAATCAGCAAGTGATAAGACAAGAGCAATACTAATATTTGTCTTCAAAGTGTTGAAGGCCTTTTTCTACTTTCCTTCCCACTAAAAGACCTATTTTGTACTACTCAAAGAATGCAAAGGTAATGCAATATATGAGAAATTAGTAATGAATTTCTTCTAATATTTTACTACACCAAGAAATCTTCTAACCTCAATTACATTAGTGGGTTTATGCCATTTAACTACAACCACCACTTTTGTAGGATCAATTTTCAATTCACCATGTCCTACAATATAACCCAAGTAAACGAAAAAGGTTTTTCCAAATTCACATTTAGACAATTTCAAATAAAGTTTCTCCCTTCTCAACGCATCCATGACTTTCCTAATATGATTCACATGATCTTCCCAAGATCGACTGTAAATCAAAATATCATCTAGGTAGACTGTAACAAAATTATCAAGGAAAGTCATGAAGACATCATTCATCAAACACATGAATGTAGCTAGTGCATTGCACAACCCAAAAGGCATTACAAGCCACTCAAAAAATCCCTATTTTTTCTTAAAAGTAGTTTTCCAAATATCACCATCATTAATCTTAACCTAATGATAACCACTTTTCAAGTATAACTTAGTTAAATAGATAATATTTCTTAAATAATCTAAAAAATCATCAATATAAGGAATAGGGTAATGATTCTTAATAGTAATTTTATTCAAAGCACTAAGATCAACACACATTTTCCATGTGCCATCTTTATTTCATACCAAAATGATAGGCAAACTAACATGTGATGTACTAGGATGAATAACACACTTTTCCAAAAGTTTCATTACCTAATTTTTAATTTCCTCATTTTCCACCACTGATAACCTATACATGCCAATGTTAGGGAGAGGAGAATCCTATAACAACTTAATTTCATGTTGAATTTCCCTTTTACGGGTCAACCCTTTTAGATCCTAAAACACATCATCATAACTACAAATGATTTCAACTAATTCATTCTCATGTCTAGGATCACAATTTTCCATAGCTTAGGAATATTTATTTTCTTTAGACTTAATCAACATGAGACAAAAATTCTTGCTTGAATTGACTAGTCTTTTCATTTGCCCAGTTGTAACCAATGAAAGACTCCTCTTAATGTGATGTGTTTTGACTATATATTTAATGCCATCCTTAACAGTCAAGTACTTATTCTCCTCCCTATAGAATATTTATTTACTATCATAAATATAAGGGCTTTCTAATACAATCCCACATATGTCCAAAGGGACTACATCTAGATCAACCTCATCCATGAACTTAGATATGATGGAAACTTTTAATCTACATATTTTGGTTACTTGTATCTTTGCATTATCACACACCTATCCAAGTGGATAGGTTTTTAGATGGGGATTGGTTTGTAAGCTTAACTTTTTAACAATATCTTCAAAAATCAAGTTTTCTTGTGATCCACTATCAAATAGAGTGTCAATCTTAGTATGTTTTGAAATAAACCTAATGTAGAACAACTCATTTATTTTATTATCATCATGCACATATTTCTATTTTTAAGAGGAATAATCATTAGATGACTTAGTGCTATAAATAGAAAGAAAAGAAAAATTACGCATGATCATGGCTATGATCTTTGTTTCATCTCTTGAATCTAAACCTAGATCTTGAACCATAGCATTAGTTTTCTTATCCTTCTTTCTAAACCTATTAGGTATTAACTTAGGATGTAATTTAAAATACGTATAATCATCATGATTTTTCATGCAATGATCTCTAAATGTCTTACTCTCTTATTTATGAGAAATAACAGTGGATTTTTGTTTACCCTTTCTAGAACTTTGCCCTTTAGAATGCTTAACATTAGATTGCTTAATTTCAACTTTAAGAAAAGATTATTTTGTTTTTTTTCCTCTAGCCTTTAAGTGAATTGATTTAACACATGATTCATATAAATTAGTGAGATTTAGAAAAATAATCATGTGTTTCAAATAACTATGCAATTCACTTATATACTTAAGCAATGTTTTCTATGTATAAGGAGGAATATTCAAAAGTAAATCCTTTTTCCTAAATTCTTGTGTATATTCTTGAAAATTTTGGCCTCCAATTTGTTTGAAAGATTTCCAATCCATCAATCTTATTATAGATAGCCTAAATGATAGAATTAATTTCTATATTCATCAACAAATTCACTCCAAATAGAAATTGAGTTACCTATGTTAGGCTCATTTTCATTCAACTTACTCTCCCACCAAATGAGAGTTGTGTCTCCCATTTGAAGATTATCCATGTGAATTTAAGCCTCATCATCCACAATCTTCTGGACCCTAAAATATTCTTCAATTTTCTTTATCAATTTATGTATCTTTTTTACATTAATTTCACCATTAAACATGGACAATTCAAACTTAATATCTAGCTTTAGTGAATGAAGAGATTAAATGGCTATTTTATCTTTACCATCATTAAAAGAGGAGGAAAATTTCTCATAAATTTTACCACCTTCATCATTATCCATTTTTATTCATCTATCATAGTAAAGGTCATCAACCATATCCTTCATTTCCAAAAAGGCCTATCAAAAATCTCATTTAGATTCAAAGTCATATCCCATTTCCATAGTACATCTTAATCTAACCTGTGGATTGTACTTAGCCAATTCTCTTTCACACCATATAAATCTTGACCTTATCAACATATACTACCAATCCACATGGTTAAATACCAAATTCCACTTTGATACCAAAAATTTAATCCATAATCGACAATAATCAAGTGTTGTAATAGCAAAAAACATACTTGACTTGGATCAAAACCTTTATTTAATGATTTAATAAAAATTGATTTAAAACATTAATAAAATTAATAATGGATTTTAAATATCCATAATTGAATAAATTTAAAGAGTATAATAACGATAGAGGCAAATTGATAGAAATACCACACATGATTTGATAACAGAGTTTGGCTTAAAAGCTTATGTCTCTAGATCCTCTGCAATGGGGATTGCTCTTATTAATTTTTTAAAAAAATACTTACAAATCCTTTAAAATTCACCTCAAAATATCTTCTCAAACTTATATCTATGAGAGTATTACTTTCAAACTATTCACAAAGTCTAGGGTAATTCAAAATACTCTAAATTCTCTAACACCACTCTTTACCCTATGCTTAGTCTTCAAAATTCATAAAAAAATTAGCTTTAAAATGAGCCTCGAGCACATAATATAGTGCTCAAGATCATAGGTACAATGGTCAAGTTCTTATGTTTTTACCCCAAACAATAGGGTTTGAGTCCTTTAGTGTTGGGTTTAATAATGTTATCTCATTAGTCCCACATTTGGGATGTTGAAATAATTTTGAGCTTTTGAAAGTTTGGGCATCATCCTTCTTAGATATTGATAAGCCTTTTTTTGGTTATATATTTGAACTTAGTCAGTGTTGGTTATGAGACTTGATCCCAAACTTAGTATTGTGGCTTGGCAGTCTATGTTGGGCCTTGGTGATTACAACCATCTTCATGGTAGAAGTTTCATCTTTGACCATGTAACAAATGTTTGGCTTAGCCACGTAGTAATGTTTTGGATCCTTCATGTGGTGAGATTTGAATTTGACATGTGTCTATGTGGGAATATATTGATATAATTATGAGGTATTATAAAACTATATGAATTATCCCACATTCATGGGTTTACAAAATAATTGGGAATTTAAATACAACCAAGGATACATAGCATTGTGAAGTAAAATGAGGCCAAGGAGCCCTCCTCATAAAGATTATGTTGATCCTCACTAAGGGTGACCAATGAGTAAATAATAGGGCCCATGTTATAAACACCTTATAGTATCAAAGATGAAATATAAAACCAAACCCAATTTTTTTTTGCCTATCATTTTTGTATAATTTGATCTTCAACGTGTGATATCTTATGCATACAGGTTCAAAATCAACCGATTTAAAGTGCACTAAAAATATTTTATCAAGCTCTACTTGTGACAATGATAACTCTACAATTTTATGACTTTATTTTTAGAGAGAAACATAGATCCTCTTGGATCAAACATGATCAATGGTTTACCCCCTCACCAACTTTTCTAACATAGTTGTAGGGTTCCATTAATTGGATTCTTTTGAGGGCTATTGATGATATTTTAGTGTTGGTTGTAGGTGTATATGTATGGGTTTTAGGCTAGTATACAAGATTTTAGATGCACATTATTTCCTCAAAATCCTACTTGAAGTTTATAATCTACTTTGAAAATCTTCCTTCTTTCACAAGGTCATTACTTATCATATCCATGTATTAGAACTTCAAACCCTCCCACCTTGGTTCTAAGAGTGATTTTATGATTATTTAAGTCACTATAGGTGATTTTTGATGGATAATATGTGTATAAATAAGATGTAGGTGACCCCAAAGAAGGATATACACATGATTTGATCTTTGGTACTCTTCTTAATTGTATAAAATGAAGGTCATTAAATTGTAGAGAGAACCCATTGTCACATTGGATTGATGCCTACCATGAAATCATTATATAAATAGTGAATTTAAGGTGTTTGGAGAGTCTCTATCATGTATGCATATGACCTCTATTCTAGATTCTCATATGTTTAGTGAGATTATTCTTATGCATCACTATAACGATGAATGCAATCTCTTCAAGATTGATGCCCTTGAAACTCAAAATAATTCCTTTGACTTCCTTGAATGTATATACCTAATGATAGTGCTCCTTTCGACTATATTTTCATAGATTGATTAACCTACAAACTCCTTGATCATGACTTTAATGGTGTCAAATGTTAACCTCAACTCTTTGATGATGATAACATGGAATGAAGGTGATGTGAGGGTGGTAAAACCATGAATATAGGATGAAATATGTTTAAAATATATATTTGGAGATGGAAAATAAGTGAAAACATAGTGGCTTGATAGTGATTGATAGTGGATGAGAAGGAAATCAAAAGGAGGGTGAGGAAGGCATGACAAAACCAAGGTGAGGAGTCAGATATCATCATGAACATACGATCATCATACCACCTAAGATTACAATCCATTTGAGGAAAGCAAGATATAATAATTCAAACCTATTACTTTACAAGATCCTCAAAATTTGCAAATAAACCTTAACATATGATAATATAAGCCTCCTCAAGCACTTTGAGACCATAAAGATGGGCTTCATGGACATGAAAATTGAATATATTCTAAGAATAATGATTTAAAATAATGAAAAACTTGATGTAAAACCTTGTAAACACCATTCTGTTTTGAAAACTTGAAGCTAATTCTTCTTTCATGACCGTACAACTCTTCTTTGTAAGAATGGCAACTACATATTGACTGGCTAAGTTTGAGATCTCTATTTGACCCTGAATTAGATGAAAAAAACTTGAAGGATACCATGAGAATGTAGAGAAAGTCATAAATATTCTGGAACGAGTTGAATTTCCTTGAGACTTTGCCTAGGTGAGGAGAAAATTGATTGCCTTCCTGGATGTAAGGTAGAAAAAAATTAATTTAATTCAACTAAATGGTTCATGAGCCTAGAAAATAAGATTGAGGTTCCACTTATATAATTATGGAGCCTTATAAGTCTACTTTCTTCACCCTAAATTTTATATTTGTACCTTTAATCAATAGTTTATACCACTAGAAATCCTATTGGTAGGTCTATTTGCACCAACAAGGGAAGTATAAAAAGAGGACTAGTTTAGGGACTATATGGCCATGAATAATCATGTAATTGATTCTTAAACTTGGATATGAAATAAAATTGACTCCCCCTACCTTGGATGTATGGATTCCATATAGAATATGTACTTTGGTTTCAAAATGAAGGAAAATAAGCCATATTTTGCCCTTTTAAAAGCCAACTAGAGATTTCACCACTTACAAACAATATTTTAGAAGAAATACATTTCATTACATGGAAAAATACAAATTTATAACCTTTTTATGTCTTAAGATTGAAAATTGGCATGTGTGGGTCAATTTTGGGTCTTTTTAAGCTTAGGAAACTCATTAAAACACCTTTTCATGACTTAAAACTTTAGACTTAGGACATTTTTATGATTTTTAACCTATTAAAATCTATTTTGAAATGATAATGACTCATTTACAATCTAATTTGAAAAATTTTGACCAAAATTAGTGCTTTTTTGACTAGATGTAAAAGGCTAATGATCAGTTTTAGGAAAGTTTAAATTGATAGGGATAGTAATTTGGCCTTGATAGGAAAAATTAACAACACCTCCTAGCTGACCTAGCATAGACCTAGTGAGTTAGCCTAAAAATGTACTAGGTCGACTCAATTGATCTAGTATAGCTAACATGTTTGAAAGTTTCTAGGTAAGATACTACTATATATACAAGGTCATTTACCACCATTTCATAAGAGAATAAAGAATTAATCGAACAAGTGTGAATGAACATATGCTTATTTACCATTCTACTTTAAAAATAAAGATCTAGAGTTCAATATTTTCTATGGAGATCTGATCATGTTTTGTGGAGAAGTCTTCTAGATGATTAGGTAGGTTATGTAGCTTACAACTAATTTATCTTGGCTATTCTTTAAAATAAAAATAATATGTTGAAAAACACCTTAGTTATGGTAGAGATGAAGGCTTGGCAAGTTTGTCTTCAAAGGTAAGCATTCTTAGCTTTATTTCTCATTTGTAAGAGTAGATAGATAATTCAATATGTATTGTTCTCTTCCATGTATTAATATTACATATACATTGATGTGAGTATATGTCTCCTATGCATGTTTAGTTTAGTTGTTTATTTGTTTTGTTATAAGCCCTAGTTTGTGAAAAAATCTTTGGTGCACACTAGATTAGTTTACTTTTCTTGTTATTAGAATAGTTTACTCTCTTGTTTGTTAGAATAAGTGAAATATCAAATCATAGGATTCTTTTAGGGTTTTTGTGTAAGTATGTTACACCGTAGGATTTGGAACCCTTCCTAGAATGATATGTTGTGACAAGTGATACAATTGATCCCCTAATTAGGTCTAGTGGATCCCCATATTGGTCATGATCCTTCTTAACAAGTGTATACAATATTTAAAGTGTATGTGTGCTCTATCTTATTCAATCCATGATTAATTCATGTACATCATTAAATTTTTATTACATACATTCTAGTGAACCTGACATGAAACTAACCCTTAATTTTTTTTTCACTTATTTCATTATTTTTTTATCATTTCTATCATATATTTTTACATACTAGTTCAATTATGTCAACCTAGTTATTTTTATCTATGCATAGGAATAAATAATTGGATCAATTAGCTTGACTTAGTATAGGTCTCTATATTGTCAAACACCTAGTTTAGCCTACTAGGTTAACCATTTCAACGTACTACACTTTTTTAGCTTTTGTAGTAGGTTCCTGTATAGCTTGGTCGACCAGCTCAACCTAGTTATATAGACTAGATCAATTTTATCCAAGGCTATTGATCAACAATCTCCTTCATTTCCATCTCTTAAACATCAAGGTAAGTCTTTTATTTTGTGTCCTATTTTGTACTTTATTTTCAAGTTTTTAGTCTTCAAACCTGCCCTTACACAACTAAGTAGATTGACTTAGTCGATCTAGTTCTATGTGTTGTCTAAAACAACTAGGTCAAACTGGTTGACCTAGTATGTTTTCTAGACCCTATCTTCAATAGTACTATCTCAACCTTGTCGACCTAGTTATGTATGTCCTACATATAGTTTCTTCATTATACCTTGTTTCAAAATTCAAATTCACCTTGTATATTAATCACATATTTTCTTTAAGTTGCTTGCTTATAATAGTTCACATAGTCTAATTAAGAGGTTTTTAATTAACCGCTTAGTTTCACTACTTCTATTTTATGCACACATGACCAAATCACATAACATAAATAAGTATTTTAACATTTGACTACCCAAGGCAACCTACTTGGATTTCATCACCAAAGGGGAAGCCAACTTGATTCTCTATTCAAGTATAAAGCATGGTTAATGGTATATTCTAGCTAAGCACCCAACATCCTTATCTCTTTGGTGTGTGAAATGAGAGGGTAGGCCCCAATATCAAGCATGTATCATTACCACTACAGTCCCTTTCATCCTAAACACACCTAAAACCATCCATAGATTTTTATATAGTACCTTGATTAAAACCAACTCCATATCATTTAAAATTACTATTAATAATCTAATTAACATTCTAGGTTGACCAATTAGCTAGATTTACATTCCAAAGTTGTCTATTTTCTCTTTGCTCAATTATGTATGCAAGAAATTGCATTAGAGAGTATTGATCTAAGGTTTTACTTTGTGTTCATCAATTGGATTAGCCAGTGTCAATTTATTTGTCTATCTATTTAATTTCAATATTTACTTCATTAGATCAACTACAAATTATCTTGTTTCATTTCACAAACTTATTATCAGCTTTTTGTTTTACTTCATGTTTAGTACACTAGTTCAACCCTATTGAACTAGCATCTTTGTAAGCCCTTATACACTACACTAGGTTTACATGGTTAACCTATCACTATCTAAAGACTTTTCCTCCCTTTCTATTAGTATGTCTTTTCTATGTTGGGTTGATCTTATGAACCTTGTATAGTTTCACTATCCCTATTTTTTCACTAGGTCAACCTAGTTCTATTTTAGTTACTTTTTGATTCTTTACTTTCTCATCTTGCATCTTTTCCTTTCATCATGAAAAATCTATTTGGTGACAGCATTAAAGTTTATTCAATGAACATAATGGATTTTACCAATCCTAATAGGGTTTCTCATAGATGAAGTAGGGTTCCTTTCGAGAATGCTAATAATGTTTATATTGTAACCTAAATTATGGACTATGGGACCCCTCCTCAAAACCTCTTTATATTAAAACCCTCCTCTTATCTTAGTGGATCAACTTGAGTTATTTATACTCTTTAAATGATTTTTTTTATCATGGAATTCCCTTAACATAGAGGGAAGGATCCTTCCACCATTTATAAACTCATGATTACCTATCAAGTTTAAGAACCTCATTCTCCTACTCCCACTTTCTCAACCAGATTTGTGAGTACTAATTTCTTTGCTTCTCAAATTATTCCTTCAATATTATCTCCTTCTTATGCCATGACATGTTATTATTTAACTTCTTCTACCTCCATGTCTATTATCTTAGCTAACATGGTAGATTATACATTTAGTGGGCCTCTCATAAGATCCACTATCCTTAATCCTTCCATTATTTCATGTTTTGCTACCCAAGACACTCATGATTCTAGTGCTTCTTCCTCTCAACAATTTACTAGTCCATCTTTTGCTTCACAAGCAAATTTGGCCACTAGTGCCTCAAATTCTCATAGCTTTTCTCAAGTTCATATCAACAATAATAGTGGCACCCAAACCACTAATACCAATACAAACACCAATACCACTTATTCTAATAACACTAATCAAACTCATCAACCATTATTACAAACTCTTAATCAAATGAACACATTCCAAGCTCATAATATGAATAAAATAATATGAATGTAGAACCACCTTCTTAATCTACAATCGAATCCTCAACCAATGACTTGGGGCACATTTAACGAAAGTGTTCCTCTTCCCACTCTTAGATATTCTCAAGGAAATCTCATTCCTCAACCTCCATTAGTAAACAAATTCATCAAGAATTTACAAAATGAACCTCTCACTACTCAAATTACTAACATTGACATTGGAGGTATAACACCTACAATTTCTTACAAAAGATCAACTTATCCTACCCTTCATATTAATACACTTGGGAAATCTTTATAAGGATTGGGTTAAATTAAAAACCTTTGTTTCTACCAAACTCCTTGTCAAAACCTTCATAAGTGATTCCTTGGATTGGTATAATCAATTTAGACCTCATTCCATTACTAGTTTGGAGGATTTAGTGAATGCTTTAGTACAAGAATTACAAACTAATGATCTTCTTGAAAATGCTTTGGCCCATTTCATTAATTGCAAAAAAAATGAAAATGAAACCACCCAAGCCTTTGTTAAATGATGGAAGACTATATCAAACAAGTGTTAACATAACATGGCTGATGATAATGTCTTTCATCTCTTTACCAATCCTCTTTATCCTAAATTAAAATATCAAGTCCTCACACTCTCTCCACATACCTTAGAGTAGGCCATTAACCAAGCTAAATGATAATGTTTCCTTATGCATCAATTTGAGACACCCAAACCATTCATGGGTCTTCGTCTATTACATAAAAACAAAAACTATAATATTACTAATGATGGTGTTACCAATTCATATGATACCATTCACAATGTTTAAGCTGAGATTCTTACCCCTTCTTCGGAACTAACTCCTTCTTAACAATATACTAATCCTTAGTTCTCTTCACAGAATAACATTAATTTTCATGAACCTCTTTCCTTAGGTAAATTACTTAAATGTCTACCTATGCCTCTTCCTTGAGATATTGGCCCTACTTGTCCTATGAAAACCTAGTATGATCCTAGCAAATTTTGTTGGTTTCATGCTATTTAGGGTCACTCTCATGAGACCTGTAGACAACATTATAATTTAGCTATGGAATTTCTCCTTGGACCTAATTTTGATCATGATTATATCATTCAAAAGCATCAATAATATTATGAGAATGCTCTTAATGACTACAAAACTCATGATAATGCTCTGCCTTGAATCAAGCAAACACTCATTTAGCTATCTATAAAGATCCTTTACCTAGTCATCAACCTATTCAAGAAAACCAAGACAAGCCAACTCCTTCCAGCAATAATATATAATGTCTTATTGAAATAAATTCAAAATATAATGTGTTTAACATGACTAATATGTGAAGGGTGATGTATTTCATTGATTCTCAACCTATCTACACCTTGCCTCCTTTTCCAACATACTATGTTATCTAAAATTCTTCTCCAACTCATTTGAATGAGTTAGGGAAATAAAATATTATAACCTTTTATTATATTCTAATTTATAATTCTTCCTTGGATAACACATCCCATTCTATTTCTACCATTCTTCCATCATCTTCTAATACCAATGATAATCAATCCTTTAATGATAATCTACCATTTATTAACACTTCATCTACTTATCAAGATCAATCTAAATTTATTACTTTTTCATATCAATATAATTTTTAACCTTCCTCCAAACCTTCTCATTTTTATCAACACAAATTTCAATGCTCTTTGAATCCTCCTTCTAAAGACCTCCTTAACCATTATACACCTATATCTAACAAACTTCTCATGGATTATGATGGGATCCCATTGTGGATCTCACTAATCTTCCATCTCAAATTCCATTTATTGAGCTTATGAGGACCTCTCTCCATCATAGGAACCATCTTATGAAACTATTATTTGAGATGAATGTTCATGATCCTCCTTTTGTAGTATAAGAGGAAGCCTTATTTGGTTTCAAGGATAGTATCTTGAAACAATTGAAGAGATGTCCATAAATGTTGATGAAACTATCTATAATTATCTTTCTTTGAAATTTTCCATCACATCTATGATTCTTCACAAGATTATGCTTTATGCAGATGATCATCCCTTCTTTATTAGCATCCAAATAGTTTATATCCAAGTTAAACAAGCATTTATTGATGAGGGTTCTCACACTTATGTTGCTTCTCTTGATTTCATTAAGACCCTTGGATATTCAAAATGCAATCTTAAGTCTACACGTAACACCTACCAAGGATATGATAGAAGGAAAATTCCTGCTCTTGGGTGTGAGTGGCTTCCCATTACTATCCCACCTATCATCATTCATGTAAAGGTGATGATCTTTAACTTTACCCTTTCTTATAACATCTTGCTTGGTAGGTCATGGACTCATCACATAAGAGCTATCACTTCTTCATCCTACCAATGCATTAAATTCCATCATAATGGAGCCATTTACAGGATTCAAATAGATACTAACCCTTGGAATTTTGAATAATTCCAAGATCATGGTGTTTTCAAGATTCCTACTCTTGAGCCTTTACCTACTATTCCATTCCATGAGTCATAAAGTTTAAATTTTCTTCTCAACTCAACCAAAGGTTAAAATGGGCATCTCAATCTGATTGGTAACATTCCTCTCAACCTTTTAGACTCTGATGATGATGATCCTAATGAGATTAACTTAAAGATCAAAACTTTTGATTTTGTGCTTGACCTCATCTCATAGTTTCTTACTTCCTTATAACCTCATTCTATCAAAATTCCTTGCGATGACATTCCTATAGTCCTATCCAAGACTTGGAATTATATTCACTATGCTTATTCTAATGAAAAAATTATTCCAACTTGTGTCATTGATCTTCATACAATGAATTATGATGATGGATATTCTTTAAATGGTCTTTTATTAGGTAGTCTTATCTAAGCTCATAATGCTAAGATTATGCATTATACTTATTCTTTACTTAAGTCTTTTCATGCATCTTCTCATTATCCAATATTCATAGTTCCTAATTCTTACATTATTCCACTTTATCATAGAGTATAGATGGCATTGGCACCTCTAATTTTTGAGGATCCTCGTAAGAGTAAGTTCATAGATCATGCTATGCCTGGACCTTACCATTTTTCTAGGTTCCCTGATTCACATCCTTGTTTTATTCCTAAGATTAGTGTTATCCTCAAAACTTTTATTTGCCCTACCCCTCTCACATAAAACATGTGTTAGAACTAGTTATTATTGCTACTTCCATTGTTAGTTGAGCCTACTCTTGCTTCTTCCACTAGTAATCCTTCTATTAAGCCTTGTTCCATTCTTTCTCCATCACCACCTTCTCTTAGTGATGGTTTTCTTAATTTACCTAAGATGGATCCTTTTCCCACCAAAAGGGTTGATCATTCATCTCTTTCTTATTCCACACCTATTACACCTTCTCCTATGAGTATTTCTCCTAAAAATACTCACAAGCATATTTGTTTCTTCTATGGGATAGATAATCACTCTTCTACCCATTATCATAAATTGTAATAATATATTGATACCTTGTATCCTTCTTCCCCATAAATAAAAACTACCTTAAATTCTCCAAATATCCTTCTTGAATATATACCTAAGTATGGTGAGAGGTATTGTCTATGGCACCAATGTGGCACACATCACACTGATCATTATCATATCCTTCAACAACATCTTAAGGAAAATATTATAGATATTATTAGACATTTTACCATTCCTCCCATTGGTAATTATTGAAATAAGGATTCCCCTTATTCTCCCATAGCTACACCTTTTACGGTCCCTTCACCACCTTATATACCTCCACTTGTGGTTCCTTCTCCACCCATGGACCCTCCTTCACCCATGGATCCTTCTCTACTAGTGATTCCTACATCTCCTATAGATATCATTCCCATGAATTATTCTAACTATCATTTACCCAATTTACCTCCTCAACATGATCCAATGATCATTCCTACTTTTTTCATTGAGGAGATTAGAAAATAAGTATTTTCCTATTATTCAACAAATATTGACAAGACATTATTAGCAACAATTGGTATTCAACTTCATAGAGATTTATCTGATGTCCTGGATAATGTGTGTAGATATATTTACCAATACTTATGAGTACATGTATGGTGCTTTCATATTTTGGATTGGATGTGTGCTCTAAGTTTATTTTCATATATATGATTATATCATTTGACACTATGTCAAATTCTTGATTATCTTATATAGTGATCTTCCTTTTTGTACTATATTCCTTTTTTGGTTATTTATTTTATGCATATGATTGTCCATATCATTGCTCTATATTTATATTTACGTCTTCTTATCACAACCCTTAGATTTTTATTTTGTGAGTTACTTCGTAAGACCATGGATATGACCTAACAATCTTTAAAAAATTACCATTTCTTTTTCTTATTTTATTTTACCTACCATTGTTGTTTTGACATCCCTCATGGGTCCATATTTTATGAATTTTTTTAAAAACTTAAAAATGTCCCTCAAAACCATTTTTAACATCACACACCATGACTTGGCTCTCAACCCAAAATTAACTATTAACCTAGTTAACTCCCCTTTAAACCTTAAAAACCTATTTTAAATGAACTTATACATCCTTTTAAAAATACCACTTAACACATTATATTTCACCTCTTTTTACCTAGAGGGCTGACCGTCGATGTTCAGCCTAACCATCGATGGTCAACCTAACCATCAATGATTAGCCTGACCATCGACAGTTAGGCTCCCACTCCCAGCACTTAGAAACTCATAGATATGAATAAGCATGTACTAGCCAATTTAGCAATTTTCCCATGTACAAACTCATAGTTTTATTTCTATCAATCCATTTACACTTATCTAAGACCAACTTAACAACTTTCCCTCCCTTAATTTGGTAAGTCTCTCTCTCTCTTCATTTATGAATTTTTGTGCTATAAGTACAAGGCTTCTGGAGGAGATATGGACCTAGAATTTGTCCATCCAGACTCTCTCATTTCCTTTTTAGGTATTTAGTAACCTAAAACTCTATCCATATGATTCTCAAGGTAAAGTACCATTACATTACTTACATCCCTCAAAGCATCTAACCATTTAACTCTTCAAAGCAAAGGTACTTTATACTATTTTCTCAACTTTGTTTTATCATTATATACTTATTAGTAGTCTATTATTTATTAAAAACCATCCCTACCCTTTTTCCCCTACCTACACTACCCATATGATCCTTTTCATCCCTTAGTTACTTATTTGTAACTCACCTCCACTTCCTAGCAATTTATTGATAGGTAACTACCAACAATTGCCATAACCATCACTGGGCACTCAACCATCGATAGTTAGGACAACCACTGACTTGATTGTCAATGGTATCTATCACATAAAATTACAAATTATTATTTTATCCCCCTTTTACCTTTCTAGACTTATTTCCACCCTGTGACCTGTACCTGAACTCTTTTCTAATTTTTTTGAACCTGACCTTAATTTGTATATTGCATGTAGATGACATTATCAAGACTTGCACATGAGATAGATAAAATATTTAACATTCCCATTATCCCACAACCTCTATTTACCAATCAAAGTGATATTGCCTTTGAACTATCCCTTTGCACTATGGTTTTCACACCCAACCTAGAGGAAGTAGAAGAATAGTTAGTTGTAATCTAGGAGGAGATTTATGAAGCTATTGCATTTTGAAATCATTATTTTGATAATATAAATCCTACTTTGGATTAGATATATTTGATGTTATTCATCATTATCATTATCATATCTACCATTTATAATTTATCTTTTGTCTTTAAACTTGAATGTTGAACAAGGGTTGACATTCATCTAAGGAAGCACATTCCTTTCTTGGGATTGGTTTCTCACCAGGCAACCCCTTACCTTTATATTAAAATATTTGTCATGAGTTCATGTGATTTGTAGGTCATTCTTCCCTCACCAAAGAATATTTTTCACTTCATCTAGATATCAAAATGTGCACTTTCTACTAGGTACCTTTACACACCCCTTTTCTTGTTATTTCCCTCTTCTTTCATGTAAAAAGAATTAGAGTAAGAAATCAAGTGAAACATTTTGGCATGCCTAGTGGGACCCCTTTAAGGGTTCATAATTTGGTTTATTTCATATAGTTGCATTAGTTAATCTCATGTTTATTACATTTCTACAAGTCTTTAAATTCTAAAAAATACAAAACTTCTTTAATTTTATATTCTAAAATAAAAATTGAATCAAAAAAAGTGTAAAATTCATTATAGGGATAGGTTACATTGGCATCTCATATTATTTCATTGTTATTTGTTTTTATTCAAAGAAACAAAAGATTTACTTTTAGGTTAAAATTAAGTGCATCCATTATTTACTTGTTTAATGCTTATCTCAACTAGATTAGTTAACCACATTATGAATAAATTATATAGCACATATGTTACACTACCAAATCACTACACCAAAGAACACATCAAAACATACCTAAGATAAGGCCCATTGGGATTTCATCACCCTTTAGATCACCTTACCTTACTCGGTGATCCCACTTGGATTTCACCACCAAGGGGAGGACTCACTCCATTATCTAGTAGATTATAAACTCTAGACAAATGGTATCTATTAGTTAAGTGACCTATCTCAGCTTCAAGTTTGTGAAGTGTGGGGAGCAAGTCCCCAGTACCAAGCCATGTACCCATTCTAGTGAAAATTATTTGATGACCAAAACTTAAACCAAAACCATCCTTAAATGACTTTTTCTTAGTACCCAAATCATAAGCCAATTTTCCATTTCATACCCTTTAAGGCATAAGCAAAAAGTGATTTAAAATAAATCCTAGGATTAATTTCACTTTTACTGTGTGCTTTGTTTGCTTTGGGATTTTATTTGATATCTCATTATTTAAGGTGAAAGGTTCATCATCCACTTATAAATTTTTCATATGGTTTTGAAAAGACAACAAGTGAAAAATTAAAATAACCAACCATATCCTTCATATTCATCCATGGATTATCCTCAGATGTAGACAAATATCCCCATGGTTTAGCTCACCATTCTCCTCCACCACTATCTCCTTTTATAATCCAAACTATATCTGAAAGATATTCAAACTTCACCACCTTTCTCAACAATAATATAGCTACCTTGCAACATTACCTCAATAACTTGCCTCATTGTACCCCCTATTTTGGTTCTTTCTTCAAAACCTTCTCTTAGTATGCCAACCCACCTCATTGTAGGAACCACTTCAACCCATCCATTAACTCAGACCTCTTCTAATATCCCATCCACCCAAACCCAAACCAACCTTCCATCACCTAACCAAACACCACCAATTAGACCTCATGGGGGTTTAACCTTACCATTAGTTACCTATGCCCCATCTACTATGGCATTATCTTCCACTTCATCTTCTATCTTCCCTTTGGATGCAACCAATCCTTTTCCCATAGTTCCACTAGAAATCTTAGTGCTCTCTATACCTCAAAACCTTCCTCCAATTCGCACTAGGGTAACCATCCAACCTCAACCTTCCCAACCTTCTCCTACCTCAAACATGCCAACCACATATTTTCCTCAACAAATGCCTATGAAAACTTGCCAATATGTCCTTAACCCATAAGGATACATATTTACCACCACCCAACCTTTTATGTCAAGAAGTTCTTATGTGTTTCCATCTCAACCTCTTGGCACTACCTATTAATATGTGGTTTTAACATTGCTCTCTACTACCTATTCATATATTGCCATGAACCAACCTCAAAAAAATGTATCTTTTAATTATGAAGTTTCTCAACCCCAGCCCAACCTAATCAAAATGCTCATGGATAAAATGACTAGTTTGGAGTCATCCATCTCTGCCTCAACTAATCTTTTTCCTTATGACCAAATTTGTAATGAAACTATTCACCCCTCCTTACCTATTCATGCTTATCCTTCTCAATTATAATTAATAAAAAAAATTAAATTCCTAGGTAAAGAGGACCCTCAACAATAGTTAAGAGCGATCTAACATGTGTGTTATTTGATCACTTATGATGAATCTCTTCTTCATTTAACCTCTCCCATGTCATTAACCGAGGCTTCCCTTGACTATTATAGTTATATTCCCACTAATTATATCTTTTCTTTATCTCAATTGACATAAAAAAATTTTGGAACACTTTTTTATAAACATATCTAAAAAGGTTTCCATTATAGACCTATACTCCAAACAGTTTAAAGATGAGTCTATTATTGATTTCATTGCTAGATGGAGAGGTCTCATTAATCAAATCACTTTCCCATTACCCCAACCTAAATTAATCAAATTATTTTATCGAGGTTGTGCTAAACACATTGCTTTAACTCTCTGATTCCAAACCTTTAAGACCTTTGATGAAGCTTCTACTATGGCCCGTAAATTTGAAAATGTGTTATTGATGAAAGTAACTTGAAGTTTTGAAATAAAAATTCTAGTTTCAAATCCACTTAGTCATCCTCCACCAAAACCATGAACCCAACAAATTATAAAATGAAAGCATTAGCACATTCGATCATTCTTAAAAGTGTACCTCCTCTACCCATCAACCAAACACCTCAAACCAGCAAACGTTCCAATAACAAAAACCTTACTCAAAACTAGGTTTCTTCAAAACCATTTACCCTAATTGGGGAATCTTATGCATTGATGTTGGAATAACTACTCAAAGCCAATCTAATCCAACTTCCACCCATCAAGCCCCTTCAACACTTTGATACTTCTCACCCCCTTCTTGGGTGGTAAAATGAGAATGATCATTGTGACTATCATTGGGTTATTAGACATGATACAAATACATGTAATACTTTTAATAGCATTGTCCAGGACCTAATTGATAAAGGGGAGCTTGTGTTTGACAACCCAAATGCTCCTTCAAACCAATCCCTTGGTATTTTCTGAAAACCATTTCTAAACCATCCACCTTCAACCCAACACCATGAAAATCAACCCAAATCCTCAAATTTTCATGAGACACATGTAGTTAATGTCATCAATAATGTGCCCACCATCGAAGAAGTTATTACCTCTATCACTAAAATCAAGGAGAGCCACCTACCACCAATCCCCTCAAATACCCAAATCAAATAAGTAACTATCCCTTCCACTTGGATGAAACCATGGTTTCACCCACCCCTTCTATGGTATAAACACCCAAAGAGATGGTCACTCCATCAACCATTTCATTCACTCCTTCAATCCAACTCAAAAAACCACTTATTCCTTTGAACAACCTAATTATGGAGAAATCTAAACCAACCCTTCCACCTAAAACCATTACCCTTACCATACTAATTGTATAATCATCTATATCTTCCTTGAAAGCCATTTCTCAAGAGAAAAAACCCCTATCTACCCAACCATTGCCTTTTGAACCTTTTACCAAGGATAACAATATTAAAACCACTCTTTCTTTATCCCCAAAGGGTTTACACTTTGAAGCTAATGATCAAGGAACAATTCCTATTTGTAAACCCTTCTCCCAACTAGTTTAAAGTTTGGAGTTCACCTCCCAACCTAGCTTTGATAGAGCCACCTTTTGGCATCATCTTGGACTCCCATATGAAAATAATATTAAACCTTCTACTTCAATAGAATACACTCTCAAACCCATTGTTATAACTCCACCAACTAATCCTCCTAAAGTTACAAAGGAACCACCTAAATTACTCCTATCTAAAAATTTTAAATCACCTATTCTTATTTTACCAAGCCAATCAAGACCTTGGGGATCCGTCCCATGCCAAATCCTACTCACCCTAATTTGAGACTAGATCTAAGCATACAAATCCAACCAAAACCTACTCTAATTAAGGAGGAAGGATTGCCTAGACCTCAACTTTGAGGAATAACCATACCAATTCCTTCACCTTTACCTTATATTTTAGGACCACATCCTTTCACTATTCCCATAACCTTCTCGTCTTCCACAAAACCATCTCCCCTTTCTATACCTATAACAAGCCCATCTCCTAGTTAATCATCATTCCTCACCAGCCTTTCCCCATACACCTTCCCATCTATTAAGTTCTCATCATCTAGACCACTAATTCCTAAACCAATTATAACTAAGCCAATTCATTTGAAACCTCCAGCCAGGGTTACCCCACCAAACATACCTCCTATTAAAAATCCCTTACCCAACAAGAAACCTAAATGAAAAACCCAAACTCCACCATTTACCAAATCCTTATTGGAGTATTATAAAACTATATTACAAAGGTTCCTACAAGCTTCTACCATTAACTTACCTCTCATAAAACCTACTAACCCAACTCACCAAAAGCCAACTTGGCTTAATGACAATCTAATTTGTCTTTACCATAAAACCCCTGGGCATGATACAGATGATTTTAAAGCTCCCCAAACTATCATTCATGGTCTTTTGGAGGAGGATGATCTATTAGATGAACCTTATTTAAGACTTTTGCCTCTTTTACCACCTATTCAATCCTCCTACCCATCATCTCCTTCTCTACTCCTACTAAGGAGTGAAATAGAGGAACTGAAGCAAGTAACTAATCCTCTTATCAATACTATTCATATGGTAACTCAGTTTAGAGCCTAATATAAGGACAAGGGTAAATTAGTCCAAAAAATGAAAAGGGTAAAGCTAAGGCCACCATTCCATGGGCTTACCCTTTAACTCCTCAACTAGCTAACCAAACCCAAAAGACTACACCTTAACCTTCACAACTATCCAAGCCTAAGGTTTCCGTTTTTGGAGCTAATTCATCTTTCAATGCACCTTCATTCATCCAACACCTAGTGATAAAACAACTCCACCAAACACCTATCAAAATGAGTTTTTATGACTTAATTAACACCTCACCTCAACATCATTAAGATTTAATAAAAATAATGTATTCTATAGAGGTTCAACTAGATGATCCATAACCTCTTGAATCTTTGATTGGAGCTATCAAACACATTATCAGTGTCACCTTTCAAGAGTCTAAAATCCCACCATATCATAGTGAAGATATTGATCCCCCTCTTTTTATCACAACATCCATTAATCATACACATGTCGAAAGGGTCATGATTGATGGGGGAGTGGGTATCAATATCATATCCTCCTATTCCTATGATCAAATTCAACTACCTAAAAACATCAGGTTAGAAATCTTGATGGTTCTTTGATTTTTAATGACACCTTAGACACTAATCTAGGGATAGTTTTTATCCACATCCATTTGGGGCCTTGAACCATTCCTAAACTATTTTATGTCATAGAGGGAAAATTTCAATATAATGTGTTACTTGGTCACCCCTAGATCCATCCCATGGCATGCGTCCCTTCTACCCTTTACCTATGTGTCAATTTTGATCATGAAGGACAAGTCATTAAAATAAAATCCAATACAAATCCCTTTGCTTCTTTTAATATGACATATCCACCTAATGATGTTATTATTCCATCCCATAGCCAACCACTAGCGAAACCATAACATCAAACCAACACAACACTTATATTTTCAGCAATGGTAAAGCATCCACTAGTTAAACGATTTCTTAATCACAAATCCAAGTTGAGAACCCCTTGTAATCCACATTCTAATGACTTACACTTGGGGAATATCAAATTTTATCTTTGGACACTTTTCCCTCTCCACATGAATTTGGGAACCTTCAGAATGATCCATATTATGATCCCAATATTGGTGCCCTTGTTCCCTTTGGCCTTCCCAATAATATAACATATTTTGTCAATGGGGGAATTCATAAACCACTTCTTTCACCCACCACCATTCCTTGTGTTCAGCCATTCACTTCTAACTTTTCTTATCTTAACAACCTAACCTTTGACCAAATGTACTTTCATCGATGGGCTTGGAAAGGGTTTGGGTTTGGCCTCAATCAAAAAGGACCCCATGAACTTCCTATAATCAAAACTAAAAAACCTCATGAGTTCTTCAGCTTAGGGTAAGTTCCCCTAGAAGAGCCCAGACCAGCCTCACTAATCCCACCTCTCCCATTTAGAGAATAACTAATCTCACCAATTCTACCTTTCCCATTTGAGGAACCACCAACCTCATCTCTCCCATTCAAAGAACTTCTACCCTTATCAACCTCACATTTCTAATTTGAATAACCTCTACCCTCACTGACTCCATTTGAAGATAGTGACATCAACCAACCTTTTTTTTTATCAACACCATCAGTTTAAGTCCCCTAAATTATCAATAGGAAGGTCAAACTAAAACTATTCCTCTTATCCACCCTAAAATGATCATGCATGATTCTACCACCATAACACCATCCAATGTCAAGATGACAAGTTTATTCTTACCTATCTGGGTGTAGAAGATTCTTCTCTTAAAAAATCCCTCTCTCTTAGAAACTAAATAATTCTAAATGAATCAACCACAGACATCAATTTGGGTACTTAGGAGAAGCCTCATATTATCAAGATTGGCCAATCCTTAACTCATGAGGAATAAAGAAATTATATAGCCTTATTTTATGACCATAGCATAACATTTGCTTGGTCTTATCAGGATATGATTGGTACTGATCCATCCATTGCCCTTCATAACATCATCACCCATCCTAAAGTTAAACCAATCTAACAAAAACTTCATCAAATCCATCCCAGTATAACTTTCCTTGTCAAAGAAGAACTTTAATGCCTTTTATCTTCTAATTTCATTCAATCCATTTACTATCCATAATGGGTCTCTAACATTGTTCCTATCACTAAACCCACTAGGGGACTCTACCTTTGTGTGTATTTCTAGGTTCTTAACCTTACATGCCCCAAAGATGACTTTAAACTACATACCATTGACCAAATTTTTGATCTTACCACTGGCCATGGAATGTTATCCCTCATGGATGGATTTTTAGGATATAAACAAATATTGATTATCCCCCAAAATAAACATAAGACATCTTTTATCACCTGAAATTTTTTCTATTATGTCATGCCTTTTGGCTTAAATAATGTAGGATCTACATATCAGTGAGCCATGACCTACATTTTTCATGACCTCATTCATATAATAGTCAAAGAATATGTTGATGATTTTCTCAAAAAATCCAAACATCATCAAGATGGCCTTTCCATTTTAGCCATCATTTGTGAAAGACTTATCCATTATTATGTCAAGCTCATTTTGAATAAATACATCTTCAAGGTCTTATCAATAAAAATTTTAGACTTCATTATTTCCCTTCATGGAATAGAAATAGACATTGCAAAAGTTAGATCCATTCCATAAATGCCTCCTACTAACTTAAAACAATTTCATATCCGACAAGGCAAACTTTAGTCAGTCTACCATTTTATCTCTTTGCTATTTGATTGTTGACAACCCTTTCACCACCTTCTAAAAATAGATACCTCTTTTAAATGGACCGAGGAGTGTCAACAAGCCTTTGATGTAACGAAGGAGTATCTTCTTTCTCCATCTATCCTTATTCCCCCAAAATAAGATCAACCCTTTTATTTATACATATCTACCACTGATCATTCCTTGGGATCCATGCTCACTCATCCAAATGATCAACATAAGGAGAAGGATATTTATTACAGCAACCACACCCTCATTGACTATAAAACTTGATACACCCATCCAAAAAAACTCTACCTTGCCTTATTTTTTGTTTCCTCTAAACTTCATCATTATCTTCTTAACCACAAAACTTATGTCTTTACCAACATTGATTCTGTCATGTATATGCACTCTAAGCCATATCATAACGAATGTATGGCTAAGTGGCTCATGTTTTTATATAATATTAATCTTGAGTTTCTTCCACAAAAGTCTAATAAAGGATAAATCATTATGGACCAATCATCTCAAGCCCCTTTCTCTAATAATCAAACTCCTCTTTTTCCTTTCTAGTTGATTCTATATCTACTCTTTCTTTAGAAGAACCCACACATCAAGTGACTATATATTTTGACGGTTCTAAATATCAAAATGGTGGAGGTGTCAGCATAGTCCTCATTATTATCAATGGATAACCTCTCCCTCTTTATTTCAAAATTAATTTTGAATGCACCAATAATTTAGCTGAATACGAGGCCTTGATCATAGGTCTCCAAACTACCCTAGCTTTAGGAATCAAAGCTATACACGTCTCTGGAGATTCTCAACTTATTATCAACCAAGTCATAAGATACTATCAATGGAAAAATGATGTTCTTCTAAAGTATAAATAAATTGTTAACAAAATATTAGCATCATTTAACCATTATACCATCTAATTAGTCCCCCACTCTACAAATAAATTTATAGACACAATGGCTTCCCTTACATCCAAACCTACTGACTCTAAAATATTTTTCATGATACACTACTTTGTCACCCCTTCTTACCTTAGTCCTAATCTTCCTACCATTTACCAAGTGGAAACATCATATTTAGACATTTGGTATGACCAACTCTTTGACTACCTTAATGTTGGTGTCCTTCCACCTGATATTTAAATAAATGCTCATAGAGATTTCATTCAAAGCACCTCTCACTAATTAAAACTAGGGGAAATTATTTAGAAATGAGGCTTTGATATACTCCTTCTTGATGCCTTCATAATAATGAATCCTCTCATGCTATTAAGGAATCACATGATGGTATCTATGGAGGACACTTTAGTGGTTTAGATATTAAAAAATATATTCTTCACTTGGGATAATATTGGCCTACACTTAATCAATATTTTTGTGACTATGCCAATAAATGCATCAAATGTTAGACACATGCTAACCTCATTCAATCACCTCCTCATGGTCTCTAGGTATCAATAGATTATTAGCCCTTCTCATAATGGGGTCTTGATCGTATTAGAGAAATATATCCTCATTCCTCTCAATATCACCAATATATCATCACTACCACAGAGTATTGCAATAAATGAGTGGAAACCATTCCATTGATTTCAATCAAAGCTAAAAAATCTCTGATTTCATTACCCATCACATTATTTTTTGCTTCAGTGTCCCTCATAAAATCATCACTGACAATGGAAAATATTTCAAGATTAAAAAGTTCCATGAAATTTGTAAGGCTATTAGAATTAACTTAAGCTTCTCTTCCATTATCATCCATAAGAGAATGGGCAAACTAAAGGTTTCAAAACTTTTGTCATCAAAATACTCATCAAGGTAGTCAATCCTTTTAGCAAGGATTAACATCTCGATATCCCATTTGTTTTATGGGTATATCATGCTACCATTCACACTGCTACAAGGGCTACACCATTTTCTCTTGTATTTGAAGCTGAGGTAGTTCTACCTCTTAAAGTCCAAATTCCATCACTTTGCATATCCTTACATGAGATTCTTTCTGAAAGTGACTATCATCAGGAGTACTTAGCATGCTTATAACTCCTTAATAAAAATCACTTTATTTCCCTTAATCACATTTATATCTATCAAGATCGTATCAAATGAGAATACAACAAACATCTTAAAATATGAGAATTTAACATTAGAGACCTTATCCTCAAATAAAACTAGCATGTCACTAACATGGAAAAGGCCAAAAAGGGTGAGTTATATTTTAATTGGTTAGGACCTTACATTATAACCCATAAATATGAATCAGATACTTATCACTTGTCTTATCTCGAGGGTAGGCTAGAACTTGAACCCATAAATACATCACATTTACATCTCTTTCATTCTTTAAATAAGGTTCACCACACTTATGTGTCTCACTTAAGCTCATCCCTGGGTACATTAAACTTCCCTTCCATCATTTTGAGATCAATTTATTATATAGAACCGTGTGATTTATCCATCACTATAACAACCTAATCTTAAATATGGGTACCCCAACCCTACCCATAGCATTGGTTCTCATGGATACTTTCCATCTTTTGATACATGGAATCCCATGATCTTTTATTTCACAAAACCCCTTCCCCTACAACTAATGTGTCTAGATCCAAATTCTACATGGGTAGACCTTTTAAACCTGAATAGACTTGTCCATGCTTAAATTAAACAATACATCCATAATTCAAAACACATGGCAAACTACTCCCTTGAAGGATAGCTACCGCATCAAATCAAAATTTGCTTAAAATAGACCACTCCCTTGAAGGATGGATATGTTAAAACAAACTTTAGACCACTCTCTCAAAGGATGGCTACAAAAAATATTCATTCAAATCTTCTTGTATTGATTATCCTCAACAAATGATAAAGCAATAAAGTAAAATTTGAAATTAATATGCAATAATCACCTCTTATATATATGTTCATTATAGACTTCCTTCATCGATCAATCTACCTATTATTCAATCAAGCTTCAATTAAATTTTACAACACAAGTAGACTTCCCACATTGATCAATCTACACATCATTATATAGCATACTAATTCCATGGACTTGTTTTTTAGGTTTCTTTGGTAACCTATGGAATATTCAATCATCTTACAACCTACAAAATCCATTTCTCTTTACCCAGAAATTTAAATCCCTACATGTTACCTAACACTGAACCTAAGGGATTATGAGGTTACTTGGCATGAAGTAGTCGATATACTAGTTTTATTAATGAAACATGATCTTGTGACACATTTTATGGGTTTTGTATTCACTAAGTTGATCCATATATAGATTATTATTGTTCAGAACTCACTAGCAAAAGGGCATTATGTTCCTTGTCTTATCCAAGCATATGGGCATCAATATTACCCTTATACATGCCACAATCATTACCTCATATGATTAACCAAACATCACATCTTTATTATACATTTTTAACATCATTTGTTATTCATCCACAACAAATCCATGAACCATACAATCAAAACAAAAAAATATAAAATTTTCATCAAAATAATAAACATCATATGAGAATCACATCTTTCCTAATATAATCCATAAAATAATGTCATATTCAAGGTTTCACATCATAATATAATCATCATCTAAACTATCCAAAATAATCATCAACTTTATAGATCTCTTATCAAAAGCATTCATAAGACATGAATAACATCAACTCATCTCAAAACACATTTATATCCATAATACATAATGTATCAACAAATGTACATAACTATCACTCATAAATACATCTCGCATATTGGCATGTAGGTTGGTGTCAAAATACCAAATACATCATCATATAACCATAAACATAACCATCAAATAAACATAAGTCATGATAAACACAATATCTCAAAATGAAACCATATCACACACACACACACACACACACACACACACACACACACACACACACACACACACACACACACACACACACACACACACACACACACACACACACACACACACACACACACACACACACACATATATATATATATACATATATATATATATGTGTGTGTGTGTGTGTGTGTGTGTGTGTGTGTGTGTGTGTGTGTGTGTGTGTGTGTGTGTGTGTGTGTGTGTGTGTGTGTGTGTGTGTGTGTGTGTGTATATACATACATACATACATACATACATTATATAATGTCTATACATCATAAATCTCACTCAAAATACATCTCACATATTTAGCATGCATGATACTATCAAAAATGGATCATATACATATCATGGCCCTGGTAGACCACTATCTATAGCACCATTACTACCTTCACATGTACCTATACTTGTACCTATAATAGGTAGAATCCCTACATACTGATCCACTACCATAGCCCACTATCTTGGGGTCCTCAAACTTACCCCACCTAATAAACTCAATTGATACTCTCCCCACCTCAACTCATTAGGACATTGTGCTAACATAATACCTCAGCTCTTGTATCACTCCATGATACCTATTTTATGTGATATATCTGGGAGGTGATTTACCTATCATTACTCTATTGGCCTATCATAAGGAGTCTCTCTCTTAGGTCACCACACTAAGTGAGACCCTTGCCTAGTCTCATTCCCCTATAAATGTAGTCACTTGACCCTATAAGATGGCCACCTACCCCTATAAAGATATGACCTATGCATGGGCTTGGTCTCTCACCACTATGAATCCTCCTACTTGACCTTGAAGAGTCACAACCTATCCTTGTAACATACCTATTTGAGCCTAAGCAACTGTTAGTGCCACTACCACCTGTGACTCCCCCTATGCTAGCACCTATCTCTAATCTACATCATCAAGGCCCTATCACCATCTCTAAAACAAAAATCCATCATAGTATATATAACTTAAAATCATATAGGGTAGTCAGGAGTCACCTATTCATCATTACCTTCCCTGAATAGCAGCTTCTCAAAATCCAAAACCTCATCCTATGGTTATGGCTCTACAAGTGGATACTCTAAATCCTCCCTCTTATATCATGTAAAATTAGGAGGGATCCCATGTACCAATCCAAATTATTACCATACCCTCTCAAATAATATATGCTCAGTCTCTCCCTCTTGTCACCCATAGATCCACCTTTAGATTTGTAAAGATAGCATATGATGCTAGTAGCCATCCCATATAGGCCACTCCCTATATGACCTCCACACTATATCTCCATCAACCAAACCCTATATTGCCTCTCTAAATTGGTCTAGGTCACATGTACCACTGCCTACCCCTATCATGGCCCTATCTCTCCTCTATCGATAAAAATTGACCTTATAATCTATCGATAGATACCACCTGACTAGTAAACCCAATGTCCATAGCACTTGTATATGTTCATATGCCCAAAAATGTATAAAAAAACCCCACTCTAATTCCATATCATTTTTAATATTTTTTTGACACTTCACTCACCTCTCAACAATCCTTTTTGCTCTTCATATGAAGTAAATCACAAAATGACAATGCTCAACCAATTTTGCACAAAAATATAAAAATGACTTTTATTCACTGACCAATATGATTTTGTCATAGTTATAGGGCTTTTTGATACACACCATTGATATCTATCCAACCATCTCCAATTTTCCTAACCATTAGTGGTTGGGTAATAGTTATTAGTTAACCCCAACCATCAATGATTGGGTAACTATTGATGGTCAGTTCCTTCCCCCTTCTTTTTCATACCACCCTACCTTTTACACCTTCAACTTATTTCCTTATTCAACTTACCCTTACCTTAACCAACCCTAATGGGGAAAACTATTTCCCCTAATCTTGACCTTATCTGGGAGTCACCCTCTCCCTGACCCTAGAACTACATTTGGCCTAAAGTCCATATTCGATGCATTATCTATGGGACTATATAGACAACATCATCTTACCTTATGCATCAGGAGTTAGCTCAGCCATCCCCCACCCATGACTAATTTTAGGGACTAGTTACCTTGTAACTTCATCTACAACTTGAACTTGTTGCTATCAACATTAGCCATTTTGTGTCTTTTTATCCCCTTAGCATATCATCTCACCTTGTGTGCATAGTTACATTTCAATACCTACACTTTATTTTCTTTTATCAAACCTTGACCCAATTTCTATATTACCTCATCAATTCCTATTTTAAGGGGGAATACCCTCCTCCCATACTCAAGGAAACTAACACTGAACTATCAACCTTTCATTTTTATTCTATGGCTTATTGACCTAAAGTTGCACAAAAAAAAAGGAAATGTGTAGACACTTAAAAACATCCCTTAAACTATTTTTAAGGTTGTAGCACCATGACCTAGATATCAACCTTGACTTAATTATTAACCTAGTTAAATCCCCTTTAAACCTTAAAAAAACCCTTTTAAATAAACTTAGACATCCTTTTAAACATACCACTTAAAACCTTCTATTTCACCTCTTTTTCCCTAGAGGGTAAACCACTGATGGTCAACCTAACTATCGATGGTAATCCTGACCATCAATGGTCAGGTACCCACTCTCAGCACTTAGAAACTTCTAGCCATAAATAAGTTTTCACTAACCAAACTAGAAACTTTCCCATGCAAAAGCTCATAGTTTTCTTTACATCAATCCATTACACTTATCTAGGACCAACTTAGCAACCTTCCCTCCCTCAATTTGGAAATTGTCTCTCCTCATTTGGGAAGTTTTTTACTATAATTTCAAGGATCCTAGAGGAGATATGGACCCATAATTCATGCATCCAGACTCTCTCATTTCCTTTGTAGGAATTCAACAACCCAAAGCTTTGTCCATGTGATTCTCAAGCTAATCTACCATTACACTTTCCACATCCCTCCATGCATCCAACCATTAAACTCTTCAAAGCAAAGGTACTATACTTTATTTTCTCAACTTTGTTTTATCATAATTTGCTTATTAGTAGTGTGTTTTCTATTAAACACCATCCCTACCCTTTTTCCCCTACCTACACTACCGATATGAGCCTTCTCACCCCTCAACTACTTATTTTTAACTCACCTTCACTCCGCAATAAGTTCTTGATAGGTAACCACCAACAGTTGCCTATCGATGGTTATAAAAACCACCACTCATCACCCAATAATCAATGGTCAGGATAACCACTAATGGTAACCCTAACCATCAATGGTCTCTGTCATGTAAAATTATAGATTTTTATTTTAGCCCCTTTTTACCTTTCTAGACTACTTTCCACCCTTTGACCTATACCTAAAATATATTTTTTTATTTTCTAGACTTGACCTTAATTTATTTATTACATGTATATGACCTTACCAAGACTTGCACATGAGATAGATAGCATCTTTGACCTTCCCATTATTTCATAACCTCTATTTACCAATCAAAGTGATATTGCCTTTGAGTTATCCCTTTGTACTATGGTTTTCACACCCAACCTAGAGGATGTAGAAGAATAGCTAGCTATAATCCAAGAGGATATTGGTGAAGCTTCTAAATTTTGGAATCATTATTATGATAATATCAATCCTGCTTTGGATTAAATCTCTTTTATATTATTCATCATTATCATTTCCCTATCTACCATTTGTAATTTCTATTTTATCAATAAAATAGAATGTTAAATAAGAGTTGACATCCATTTGAGGAATCACAATCCTTTTTTGGGATTGGTTTCTCACCAAGAAACCCCTTACCTTTCTACTAACATATTTTTCATGAGTTTATGTCATTTGCAGGTCATTCTTCCCTCATCAAATAAAATTTCCTACTTTAATTGTACATCAATGTGCACACTTTATACTAGGTACCCCTACACACCCCTTTTCTTGTTTTTTCCTTTTTTTTCAAATAAAAATAATTAGAGTAAGAAATTGAGTGAAATAGTTTTTTTGTAAGACCATGGATAGGACCCAGTATCCCTCACAGAATCACCATATTTATCTTTTTTTCCTTGTATCTTCATGATTTTATGTTTTCTTATCCCTACTTTTTGTAGATAATCATCATGGTGATTTGGTTTTATATAATCTATTCCCATTGGTTATTTTCACCTTTTACCATGTCATCAGTTAGCAAATAGTCTTTCTCATTACTATTTCCTTTTAACTACTCCACCTTTGGATCTCCTTTCTCCTTCCTTTTTCACAAAATAATAATATACATGGTTGAGACTTGAGATCACATAATTTTTCATTGTCAAGCCTAAGCATCTTAGTCAGTCTTTTATCTTTCGTTACTTAGCTTTCTTTCATGTGTATCACTATCTCTCTCATGATTGGTCATTTCAAGTCCATAAGGAGGAGGAATATTAAAAAAAATCCTTCAATAGAAAGTTAAAAGGAAAAATAATTTAACCAAAGGCCAATGATATCAAAAGACAAAAATATTGAATATTCTTAAAAGTTTAATCACACTAAAAGTCATTATTTAAAGCACATCTCCTTTTTCTAGTCAAATCTCAAACTCCATAGTTGGCCTCGTGATAGAGTAGAGTTCCTTTAGGGTTTTTTTGTCTAGTATATTAGAGGAAGATAATAAATAAAAATTCTTCTAGTGCTACCCAATTTCTCACACAAGTATCCAATCTTCATAGTAGACCGATGGCTTTATAAGGGGTTTTAAGGAGTGGAGAACATGTAATGGGGAGGTAGGTCCATTTTAATTTTCCTTAGACCAATCTACCTTCATTATTTGATCTTATTAGCACACTTATCTACCTATAAAGCTTTGTGTCTATAGGGAATAGGTTTCTTTTATATATAGATTACCACTAGTCAGTATCTTCTCATGTCATTAGTATGCCTCTTACCTCCTAAGGTCTTCTTATAAGACACCTAAGTATTTGAATTCTACACTCCCTTTTTCATTTCCTTTCCTCATATTTCCTTTTGAGAGATATTTTTTTGCTTTCTGATCACACCCCTTGGGTTTTTCATTTGTGATTTTTTTTATAAGACTATAGATAGGACCCAACATCCCTCACAAATTACCATATTTTCCATCCTATTACCCTTATCCCTAGTGTACTTGGTTTTTCATGCTTATTCCACCCCAAGTGTTGTTCCGTTTGTTGATTTGAAATGTAAGACTATAGATAGGACCTAGCCCTCCTCAGAGAGTTTTCCAATAATCAGGTCACCATCAAATTAATGCGTCAAGTATGAGATAAGATTCGATTGATTATTATGTTACACATAATTTGACATGCTTGCGAGCTTGAATTAGTATGCTTTATGCTTACTTATTTTTTATTTCACCTCTTGTTTTATTTTTTTCTGAGCGCATGTAAGATTTTAACCATTTATTAAATTTTTTCATACTTCCTAGCTTGAATTAGTGTGATAAATTTAAGACCAAGTTTTCATTGATTTTTGGTTTATTTTTCTTACCATATGTGACATTCTTAATACATTACATTTTATTAATTTATGGTCATACTTCCCAACATGATATTTAGTATGATTTTATTTATTTTAATTTGGTATAAAACTATTTCATTTTAGTTTGAAAACAAATCCCCTTTTTACCATCTTGTTTTCCATTTCTTCTTTATTTATACTTATTCATTTTTCATGTTATTACACATTTCCCAAATTGAATTATTGTGTAGTACATTTTTGATTAATTATATTTTTCCAAGTATTTTCACATGTTTCTTTTTAACCATGCATGTGTTTTTCATAAATCTTGAAAATAAACCACATCACATATATTTATTATAACATTTACAATAAAGCTAAATACATGTGCTAGAAATAAATATATCCAAAGCATCCAAAAACATAACCATCATAAAGATAACATACACAACCAACACCAATATGTTAAAAATGATACATCATTCATATATACATATACATACATACATACATATATATATATATATATATATATATATATATATATATATATATATATATAAAGAGTTTGATACAATATATACCTTCATATACAATGCTCTAGATCTAGGGTTGGGCTCCATCATATCTATCTTGTGACATAGCCATGTTGTATATTGAGGCCTTAGTTTGACTCCTCTATATAGTACATTTTAATAAGGCAATATGATATCTTGATCCCTTTACCTATCCCTATATATGTGTTATATGCACTTGTTATTATCCAACTCAATATAAGTCACTACATGTCCCTGTGTCAGCTAGGTTTACATCACCATATATGCCTATGTGATCTATGTCACTGTGTCTAAATGTGCATCTCTCTCATTAACTAGGGATTGCCAGGCCTACCTCTCCCCTATAACCATATATAATGGTACTCTCTCATTAACTAGGGATTGTCAGGCTTACATCTCCCATGTACCCACATATAATGGTGGTTACACCCTCTCTCTTTGTATTTAAATCTACCTCATGGCCTCTCTTGCTATTCTAAACCAAATCACCAGAGATGGGGTAGATAGTATAATCAGATCCTCTAGTGTCATGGGGTTGTACATCTATAAACTCTCATCTAGGATATCATGGAGTGTTACCCTAACCAAGGACCCCCATATCTCCTCCTCATCCTTAGGAATGCTTGAAAAATCAAACTAGATGGATGTTAGATCACTATCATATCTCATAATATCTATCTATATATCTTTCTATTTCCAAACTTAAGCAATAAATTAATGATATTTTTCTTACCTAGTTATGTCTTGGCTCCTCTGCTCTTAACATCTATGCAACTTCCAAACACAATCTCCTTATTTGTGCATCCTCCTAATACCTCATCTATAGGTCACCTTCTTAGATTAAACCTAGATATCATGGCTCACATCCATCTTGGCCTATGCCTAAGCCATCTCTCTCTCTCTCTCTCATTTATCTCTCCTCTAGCTCCTCTACTAACTCACCAAGGATGATGATGGTCTCTACTCTCTCCTCCTACCTCCATCAATGTCATGTCCTTGGTAGCCATAGCTCATCTCTTTATGGAACTAGTGGTGGTACGTCTTGTATCTCAACCTCCACCTCTACTGCTTTCTTTTCTATCTCTCATCATGCCTAGCCAGTCCATGACCACTCTTGGTATGGCCTCAATGTTGGTCTCACTATCAGTGGTCTATGTCCCCTCTTCCCTTGTGGCTCTCTCACATATGAATTCCACTAGTTGGGCATGAGTATTGGTGTCATTAGATGAGATAGACCCATCTACCTTGACACTTATGCCACTAGATGTAGCTCTCTCCACTATGTATAATGTCCTATCAACTCTTTCCTCTCTATCACTAGCCTAATTATGTGCCAACTCGCCTAGGTAGTCACTAGTTGCTCATATGGTCACCATACTATGTTAGTGTATCTAACCATATATATTATTAGTACATGGGGAAAAACCCATGTTACTTGGTCCTCCCTACATATCCTCACCTGAGGTAACCTATCATCGATGATATAGGGTAACCCAACTAGCTACTACATAGGAAATATCTCATATATCCATGCTGTCAGTAGTATGATCAGTCCCATGGTCTTATGTCCTCTAAACTACAACTTGAATATATCATGAATAAATTGGACCCAGATGATATAACCTAGATTTTATAATACTCCCTCCTCTAGCATTATCCTGCTCAAGGCTATCACATTTAGTGGTACCTTGCCATCCAATTTGTGATAGATAATTTATTGTGTTACAAGGCCTATCAGTGCCTTCGAAAGATCTATAATATATGATATATAAACATCATCCATACTCACTTTCCACCCTAACAATATCATCTATGAGCCTATATCCCACATGGTTAAGGCTATCCTCTCCTCTATGTTGTCTGGTATCCCTATGCTCACTAGTGTTCCTACTATAGGTAGTCTAAGGATGGCATGGACATCCTCTAGTGTGATAGCCACCTCTATCACATCCCCATCCACCTCCAATCTTAAGGTATTGGTTACCCATTCCTAGAAACCAAGGAACATGACCAACACACCTGCACTATGGGGGATCCTACACAAATCTGATATATGTCCTCAACCTATGGATACAACTCTAGATTTGTCTCTATCTATCAAATTATCTAATAACTTTGGCAACCAAGACATGTTTAACAACCTCTAAAACCATGGTCATCTCTACAATTAGGAAAAACCAAAGGATGCATTAGTTATTCTATGTCATGTATAATCATAATACATTATATACACATTTTATTTTATTTTAAATAAAAACAAGCATGCTTTATTCAATTTTATCCATTTTATCCTATTTTGGTCCCTCTTACCCTTCTTTGGTAATTTTGAGCCATTCTATCCCTCTTTTAGCTTTTTCCACACTCTTTCATGCTTATTTTGGTTCCTTGGTCAACCTAGTTTGACCAAAATTTCCCTATTTTGTCATATTTGACTTCAAATTCCAAGTCAACCCTCTTAGTTTCCCCTCCCTAGTTCTGAGTTTTCATTATGGCCCTTATTGACTAGTTTCTTAATTTGTTTTAAAAATTTGGCCTACAGATTACACTAGGTCAACCTATACTTACTAGGTTGACCATTTGGATTTTGACCTTGATTTAACCTCGTAGGTCGACCTAGTTGACCTAGTACATTATTTGTGTTGACCTAGTATATTTTTTTAAAAATGTGCATTTTTATTATTTTCTCCCTATTTACTTTAAACCCATTTCCCATCTTCCTATTTACTACCCTTATAATCTAAATTTTGTTATTTTTAACATATATAAATACATAAAATCAAAATTTCCTAAAAATTAACTTAATTCAATATAAATTTTAAAAATTGGTTTAAGATATGTAATTACATACATGTAGTGCACCCGCTATTGCTACTGGATCTCCCTCTCACCTAGCATGTAATCCTCTCACCATCCTAGCCTTGTTTGCTCTTAGATATCTATTTCCTCTCTTTCACAATTAAAAATAACAAAATAACTTATCTTTTCCCTATTTAAAACCTTTTTTTAGCAATTTAAATTCTTCAATTATTTTCTTTTACATTCTTTGTTTTGCTTAGATCTTCATTTTTGTTCATCCATTTTTCAAACCATAAAAAGCATTTGATTCATGGTAACGTAGATATTATTTTCCACTAATATATGCCCATATTCAAACTTTTTTGATTTTTGGCTATTTTTTGCACTAACTTCTAAGGGTTCACCTAGTGTGCTTTACATTGGATGCCCTCACTTTCTTTCAGTATTATTCTTTGTCTATAACATTAAGGTAAGTTAAATGTATGTGTTTTTCAATTATATCCTTTCTTTTGTCTTATTTTATTCTTATTTCACATTACTTAGCATCAATGTTTTGTGTTAGCATGTTCTATTTTGAAACACGATCTTGAATTACACTTACGTGACACGTGATGAGCTTCAGATAGGGCATATGTATACAAGTAATATTTTCAAACTTTTATTGGTTAATAACACTTTGTATCTTATAGGAAACTATCAAGTCTCAATCTCTTTGAGTGTATGCCTTAAGGGGTGTATTAGGAAATGGGTCGGTAGACCTTCAATGCTTCATAATATTGTTGTTCCTTTTTCCACTTGTCATATACACACTTGTCTCCTAAGACATTCAACCCTAAGCTCATTTATCTCTTTCCTATCCATTCTAGTCATTGTCATGTTTTATTACTTCATTTATTACCTTGTTATGCTTTTAATGTATTTAATAAACTAGGTTGACCTAGTCAACTTAGTGTGTTTTGGGGACACTTTATCTCTTTTGGTTTTTTAGACTCTTAGCTGACATAACACATACCTAGTGGGTTAGTCCAATATGCTAGGTTAAACCAATCAACGTAGTATAACCAACATGTCTAAAATTTTATAGGCAATACACTATTATATATACAAGTTAATTTACTACCATTTCATAAGAGAGTGAAGAACTAAGTGAATAAGTGTGAATAAACATATGATTATTAACCATTATACTTGAGGAATAAAGATTTAGGGATAAATATTTTCTTTGGAGATCTGATCTTGTCTTGTGGAAAAGTATTTTGGATGCTTAGGTAGGTTGTGTATCCTAGAGCTGATTTATCTTGGTTATACATACAAACCAAAATAATCTCTTATGAATCACCTTGTCCAAGGGAGAAATTTAGGCTTGACAAGTTCATCTTCAAAATTAAGTATTCCTAACCTTATTTTTGCTTTGTAAGAGTATATATATAGTTCAGTATATATTCTTCTCTTCCATGTATTAAGATTATGTATACATTGACATGAGTATATATCTCTTATACATGTTTAGTTTAGTTGTTGTTTATATGTTTACTTGTAACCCCCACTTTGTGCCACAATCTTTGGTGTGGACTAGATTAGTTTACTTTTCTTTTTATTAGAATAGTTTACTCTCTTGTTTGTTAGCATATGTGAAATATCAAATCATAGGACTCTTCTAGGGTTGTTATGAGATTGTGTTAGATTGTAAGCTTTGAAACCCTTCCTAACATGATATGTTGTGACAAGTGATATAATTGATCCCCTAATCAGGTATAATGGATCCCAATATTGGTCATTCTCCAAATTAATAAGTGTATACCCAATTGGATGTGTAGGTGTGTTCTATCTTATCCTATCCAAGATTGATTCATGTACATCATGTAATTATAATTTCATATAGATAACATGGAAAATTAAGTCTCAATAATGTGTTAATGACACATGAGGGAAATTCAATGAGGGTTCCAACTCCTTCAATAGTGAGAAAAGGGGTAGATCTATAGGAGGTTTCATAGAGATAGTAAAGGTCTTAAAATGGGTGTTTCAGATAGTGAGAAATAAAAAGGGTGCCTTTTTGCCTAATATCCCTACTCAATCTCTCCCATCATATTCTGCCAACTCGAGATACAATTTTAGATGCTCATATATTGAATGAAGAGGTGTAAGAGACTTAATGATATTAATGGAATTTTAATATCCATATGAACTTACCAGCCATGGTGGATAGAGCTTGATTCAAGGGGAAAATTTCTAAATGATCTTTAATACTGTAGGCATGCCCAAATTGCCTAGAAAAATCCCAAGATGTACCAAACTTTGGTCAGATATCAATGGAAAAGATGTATGACACTCAGATATACTATGGAAATTTGAGGGTGTCTATTAGCTCAAGATTCATGGACTTAAGTTTCCAATGCAAAGCCTATGCTTTATGAACCATTATTAAGATGGCAGGCCACTCCAAACACTCCAAAACCCTTATAAAGAACCTGATCACTAAGAAGTTGTTCATGATAACTCCATGGTCCTAAAACACATTGAAAACATCAAAAGGACACATATAATTACTATGTTACCCTTGTAAACTATGAATTTGGCACATTTAGGTGAAAATATACAAGGAAATGGCTAATATGGTCTAGTTTTGGGATTATTTTTATGGTTCTTAGGCATGTTTGAACTCTTAAGTTTGTTGTCGGGTTTCATGGACCTATATATAGATTTAATAGCAAATAAAAACATTATTGAATATCTATAGTGGCACAATCAATCCTAACGAGTATACTTGAACTCAATTGGAGAGATAACCCTCATTTTCATTGAAAATAAAGTGTGTTTACTCATATGGTAAAAAGTCTCTCTAATGTAGAATAATCACTATATTAACCTCTCTAAGCCATTATAAATATTATCACTCACTTGAAAGTGTCTAAGTCTTAGGTATCTCACCCACTACAGTAAAAAATGCATTGGATGGGTTGTGAATGACATGAAGGGAGGTAGTTAGGCAAGTAATGGTCATGTTCAAACATGTAACTACCTTCATAAAATAGATGCATGATATCTATTACATATCAAGGAGTAATGGATCAGTTTCAAGGAGTGTGTTTCCTTGATGGAATCAATTATGACCATATATAAGTCATCCACCACACTTATATTCCTGAAAGGCTCATTGAAGGTCACTATGCCACCAAGATAACATATGGGGAGTTATGAGACCTCTTTTCTACCCCTCATTCATGCTTGTAACTTTTTTTTGGATGAGTGATGGTTATTATGGCCTTTCCACTCCATATCTATCCCATATTATTCCTCTCCCTCTCTCTCATGTTCTATAAATTGGGCTTAGAAATACATTATAATCATCCTCTATTGGGTATGAATAAACTTTATCCATTTGTATCTTCATGCATTTGAATTAGTATAAGGATTGATTCAACATTTTCCATACTAATTTTCTAGTGTATTATATACTTGTTGATTTTCATTATTGGATAGCTTATTCTCCCTTTCTAGATCATTATCTCTCACCTAGATGTTAGTGGATTGGTATTATGTAGGTGACATGGTGTGTAAAGGTGCTTCTAACTATGCTTGTAGCATAAATTGACTAGTAGTGTCTCATATCAGACCTCTAATTCATCACCCTCAAGATATAGACATTTGGTATGGCTTCCATGTTAAGTAATAATGTGTAGGATTCCTTTTTAAGAGAGAGTGTTAGTAATTAGTCCTTATTTTATCCATAAGTGTTGTTAAAGGATCAAGTAAAGGAGATATAAAATATTGGTGCATCATCTCTTGTAGCTTAGAGTTTTTTTTCAATTACATCCTATCTATTTTCATTGGAAAAAAAATTAGTCTTAGTAGTTTAGATTAGATGATGCATCAAGGGAGCTAGCCCCAAAACTAGAGACTCACCTCACCCATTAGGCTACCCACACCTAGAGGCAATTCCATTCTATTATATGGATGAGGTAGGTTTGAAACTTATTTTCCAAAAGGGTGAAATAAATAATAATAAAAATACCTATATCCCATCATATTTCCATCTTTTTTCTATAATTTACTTCATATTTCTCATATTTACTCTCTTGGAGCCTATTCCTTGTAGCCCTATTTTTGCACAAAGCTCATTGGTTTGAGTGATATTCAACACTTATAGGAAAAATAAATGTATATTTGAGTACCCTTTATTCCCTTTCAATGTCACCCATATTTTTATGACCCAAATCTTAGTAATGACCCACTTTCTCAATACCCATATTTCACAATTAGGCCTAATGCAAGCCTATAGTACTAGAGACCATAAAAATACATAAATTAATACTATAAAATCTATAAAATATTTTTATTAACATTAAATAATGTCATATTGGAAATATTTAGGCAATTTAATGGGTTAGAACTCAACTTATGCCAAATTTCATGTTTCTAGTCCTAGGTTGTAAAAACATAGGCCTAAGTAGGTTGAGAACAAAGAAAAATGTCAATGTCAAGTTTTAGAAAAATAAAAGTAAAAATAAGACCTTTAATAGGTATAACAAAAATCCCATAAACCCTTACAAGAGTCACTTATCCTTTATCAATCTCAATGAGCTCTCACCAAACAAAAAGGCCAAAAAATAATTGCATATAAGGATTATGTCATGAATATAGGTGTTATTTTTTATTATATATCATCTTAAAAACATCATAATAGCCTTATAAGTATTATAATTTATCCCACCACTCTTATTATATCAATACAAATTCCAAAACTCAATACAAACATTGCATATTGTCATATATTCTTAAAAATAGGCTCATAGAATGAGCTTTTAGTAAGCTTGTTTATCTTCTTGGGTTTGATGCTTATTGAGGTTGAAAGAAGGTTTTTAATTAAAATATTTTAATTTTTATACACTCCCTATACCTCTATACAATTTTATTTTTGGATTTAATTATTCATTCATTCTTCAAAACTCATACTTTATGTAAGGTTTCTTTTAGTTAAGAATATGGACCTACAGTTCTACAGATGTGTAGGTCTACATTCCTCTCAATTTAAGCAATTTATAACATTTTTATTTGTCTTATAACCCATTTATATTAATTATTAACCTTTTATAACATTTTCAAATGAAAAAAGCTTCTTTGGATTCCCTCAAATGCTTCCAAAAACCTAGTTTTTCTTGTAAACACTAGGCATATATACCTTAGGTCTATGACCTATTAGCTCATATTAAGGATGATATTAGGATAATTTTATGTTTATAAATATTATCTGAGATAATTATATATTCCTTGAAATATAAATTCAAATTTTACCTATAATACTCCTCAAAGCCTCCATGATGTTTGCTCATAAGACCTTTTTTTCCTTATCTTTGAAGGTTGTAAATACTTCTTTGAGACTTTTCCTAATTATTATAGTGATACATATGATTATAATATAAATTATAAATTATAAAACACTATAATTAGGTATATTAAAACCAAAAATGTTTCTTAAACTCATATTCACTTGAAAACCCTATCTAGTTTATCGCAACCTACAAGCAGACTTATAGATGATTGTGTTAGTCTTGGCACCATATTATTTATCTCATGATTGGTATTTATCCTTGTATGGTATCCTATGGATGATAAAATAATATCACACATGTATATTAAAAAATAAAACCAATATCACAAGGTGTTTATAGGTTCATCCAAATCTTTTTATTAATGGCGCTGTTGGAGTGTCTTGAAGATGGTTGTTAGTCTATATGAGTGTAAAGAACCTTTTAGAAAGTGGATGTAGACCTAAGGAGGTGATATAATGATAATGGAAGTTTTATTATAGTTTATTAAATACTATTTGATACTGAAAACACTAAAAACTAACCCAAACTATACTTCTCATCTTATTTATATCTATAGCCTACATAATCTATTTGTAAATGAATTTAAACTCATATTTTGACCCTTTTAATACTTTTATAGTGTATAAAGAGGATTTAGGAAAAATTTTAGGGTTTATTTTAGTGTTTTAAATCCAATAAAAACTGATTCCATGCTCAATAACTTCATAACCTAAAAACCCTCCTACCACCTTCAAAAATAATAAAAAACACAACATTTTTGTCATTTTGGCTACTCAGTGCCACTGATTATTTAAGATGATGTGATAGGTATATTAAGACCCATGAGGATCTAAAAAACTATTTATTTTAATTAATTATCTTAGAAACTCATTTAGACAATAAAAACCCTACATATGGGGTTTTAGGAGGGTTTTGGGGATGCTTAACTTGTTAACCATTGCTCATAAATCATACCCATTCAAACCTAAAAATAATAAATATAATTTCAATGGAATAATTAACCATACAAAACACTAATATAATTTTATCTAGACCTCTTTCCTCTTCATGAACTGAGCACTTGAAAATGGCCTCACTATCTTACATGGAGGATGATAGAGGAGATGAAACATTTATTAGATTCTTTATACCTCCCAATGATAAAAAAATCATGATTTAATCTTGAAAACATATGGTATACCTAACACCTTGAATTTATAACCTAAAATTACCATCTCCACATTGAAAATTTGTATATGAGCCCTTGGCAAGTTTATTTCTATGTTATATTTCACTTTCTTGATCTTTGGAGTGTCCCATCACTTTTTTACATTAAAACTAACCTATATGAACATGTGTGAGGATTAAATACCTTTACATATATTTAAAACACATTACAAGCCTTAAAAACCAATTGATCCTTCTAGTTTACATAGGTAAACATTACCTTAATTTTTCTAAAATTACCTTGACCTTTGCTAAACATGAAATAACAATGTTTCATATTGACACACCTTGTCTCTATAAGATAAATTTCACCATAGGAAATTATATAAAATTGGATGTCAATACACCAGTAATCCATCATCGGATAATAAAATTTAACTTTTTCAAAGTAACCTTAAAATTTGCTAAAGTACCCTAATATCTCCAAAAATGAAAAAGGACCTTCATGAATGAAATTAATGATAAGGCTATGGGTAATGATTTATTCCTATTGACCTTACAAGGGACCCTAAGATGATGAAGCACTTGATAAGACACTTTTATGACAAAGTATGACTAATAGACCAGATTTAACTTATCAAAAGATCACAAACAAGGTTAGGCAAGTCTACAAGCAAAGCTTTGAGTTGTCTTCACATATGGTAGCCAATTTTGGCTAACATCTCTGGTGACCTCCTTGGAATGCATTATTATTATGCATCTATACCATTTACCTTCTTGTCTCCATTGGGATATGATTCATCTCAGCTTAACACAAACTAAAATAGACCTTGAGTACTGACCTACAAACCTCTTGAGAAGAATAATGTACAAAATATCAAAAGTAAAACTCATATATCAAAAGTAAAACTCCTAAAATATTATTTATGGTATGAACAAGAATAATGTAAAAAATATTATTCATACTTAGTTTTTTATTTATCATCTCCTTTCTTAACCACCAATATCTTTAAGTTCATGACTTACTTCATGATCCTCTTTGTCAAAGAGAGGGACTCCCAATATGACCACACCTTGATTTATGAGGGAAACAACAACTTCAGCTCATATTGGCTCTTTAATATTCATCTCTTGATTATCATGAAGAGTATCATCTCCATCATATATTCATACATAATGAAATTAAACCTCTTGGTGATGGCTTGTAGGATTTGTTGGCTTGCTAAGATATTTTCACTTCTCATCAATAGATTCATTATGATATTCTAGATGTGTTAACCTACCCAAATTTTCAAATTCCTTAAACATGTACAAATATGAATACCACATGTTATCAAAATCTCCTTGAACTTGTTCATGAGATTTAATAATATCATCACCCATGATATTCTCCTCAAGATCCTTCTCACTCATGTCTTCACTATGCTCCTTGGCCAAAACAAAAATCTTAGCATTCTCCTTGTGGGCTATAGGTTTACTATCAAAACTTGAAAACCAATTTTCTATATCTTCACAAAATTAATATTCCTTTTGATAACTTTAAAACATGCCAAATTTAATCTCATTCTTATTATTCTCTTTAGGTATAATAGGCTAGTCAATCACTTTAAACTTTTCAATAGACACATGACATAGTTTCATGTTGCCTCTTCTAACTCTATCTCTTACTCATGAGGTTCAAAAAAACTAATAACCAAGGTGTATTCAATAAGGTTTCCATCACACTTAGCTACAACTTGATCAAATTCTACATGGTATTTGTCAACCCCTTCATCAAGACTTAATCCATGATAATTAGATTGGTCTTCTTTTTTGTCCATGAAGAATGGAATCTCATATTCTCATGAAAGGTATAGTTCATCATGTTTCTTTTGTGTCAAACCTAATTTTTAATCTTATTCATCAACATCAAATTCATACAAACCAAACTTGTCCAATTGTTCATTTTTGACGTTGTGAAGGTTATCCAAATATTAGCTACAAATTATAGGTCTCTGCTCATATTTTAAAACTAATTTTCCTTCCTCTTGACAAGGGAGACTACCAATAATGATCTATTCATCATATACACCAGAATAACTTTCCTCAAATACTTATTGAGGTCCACTTATAGATGACTAATTTTATTTCTCAAAGACTACCACCTCATCTCCTAGTTTTGACAATCTTTACTTTTCAATTGAATGCCCATCTTCTTCTATCTATAACATGTTATCCTTCACAAATGGATGGGTTGGGAGGTTAAGAGAAATAATTTGTTTGTTTGAAACTTGATAGAATATCCTTCCATATTAGTAATTTTGGAGGGTTAGGTTGATTGTATATTCTTGGAGAGATGGAAAAGGTAATTGTGTTAAGGATGTTACATTCTTCTCCTTTGACTCCTCAATCACTCTATCAAACTTTTATATATCTTTAACTTCATGTATAACTTCAAATTGAAGGGTAGGTGAAGGAATTTAAGGACTTGGGAGATCTCTTGACTTGACCTCCATACACTTCTTTCTTTATTGAATTTGAATAGGCATGGGAGAAAGTTATTTCTCAAGACTTAGCATGATATAATAAGTGGTCTTAGTCTAATAATGTATCCATGGTGGAATAGTTTGAAATTGCTGAGGAAAAGTGGGTGAAGATTTCATAGGCATGGGCCTATCTTGAAGGCATATTAAAACATGGGTTAGATTTGGATCAAAATAAAATTGATGTGGAATATGAGAAAGCATATAATTATGAATGTATTGCATTTGATGCCTCTCTTCAAGTATTAATATATTATCCATACATTGAATCAATCTTATTATTTATATCACCTCATTCATTGATATTTATTTCTTCCTTCTCTCAATATCTTCCCACCTATACTTAAGCAAATGCACTGAATCCTCATCATTTGAATGTTTTCATTCTGAAAAGAAGGTTTATGGACAATCAAACAAAAAATTCTTATCTTTATCAAGATATCTCATTTGAATTTCAATTCTTGAAAGAATTTTTTTGAAGTCTAAGAAGGCTAGAGTAGAAGCAATATGACTTTGACAAGGTTGAATATATGGACAAGTAGGTTTCCAAAGAGACAGAGTTAGACTGGGGGAGGACATGTAAGATTATTGATAACCTTGGTAATGTAGGTATGTTATTATTTGAGACCCGCTTGGGGTGAAGCCATGAATGCTATCAATATAATAAGATGAATGTGAAAGCATAAAGTATGCATTTTAAACAAAATAAGAATAATAATACATACCAATTTGTATTTTTTATATACTGGGGATGTTTATATTAGTTTTGGTTCACTTGTATCCACGATTGATGCTTGTGTTCATGCCTCTAATGGCTGATGTATAAAGAGAAACATCAATAAATATTTAATGAATTAAATATTCATCCCACCAAATTTACCAAAACTATTATAAAAAAATCACCCTTGTTGAGGGTTTGTTGTGATCAAAATAACCCCATTCCTGATAATAAAGACCCTTGTTTCAAATTATGCAAATTTGTGACTTAAATTAAAAATTCATTTAACTAGAGTGCCATTAGAGTGTTTTTCACATTATATTTATTTTAATATCATCCACACCATGTTTAGACTAACATAATTACACATGATTATGGTTTTATCTTGTTTAAATTTACTAACCTTAGACCTCTATAGTTCAAGATGCTAGATTAATGGAATCATTCTAGAATAGACAATGCCTAATCTTCATGATTTAATGTTAATTTGACTCTTTACTTTGAATAACCCTTGGTAATTAATTAATTAATTGAATATATATCTAAATCATTTAAAACCTTAGTCTAAAAATGTTCTAGCCTAGGTATTTTAAAATAAGATTCAAATTTACATGGGTCATTTGATTCAATTTTGTGTGAAAAGCACTTTATTATAGACTTCATTCAAACTTTAGCCTAGGTCCTTGTCATATTTATTAATATAACTTTAACCTTAGTCTAAAATATTTATACTAAGACATTTATGTCTTAGGGTTCCCAGGATCAATTAAATGAGGGGACTCTTTTATTATGTTTCAAACATAACTTAAAATTTATATTAAAGTTTTACTCATGTGTATTGACATGACAAAAACCTTAGTCTATATTATTTATGCTAAGTCCTAAGTCTCCAAATATTTATGCCCTTAATTTTATGTTTTCAAAAATGGATAACCTAAAGGTGATAGGTGGTGAGATCTTGGGGCTTCAAAATAGATCAATGACCTATGGGAAAGGAGCAGAAATAAATAAGTCAAGGAAAGGATCTGAAAATATGTATTTGATCTCTTGGAGATGATCCAATGATGTGAGATCGAAGTTGAAATGTCAAAGGTTCTAAGATCTCCGTGAGAGTGATAAGTGTCACCATCTTGGGTGTGTCTTGGAGATCTAATGGAGAGTGTCTTGGATTTTTCTTGTTTGATATTTAGATTTGAATTGTTTTTATGGATCCTAGATGTACACATGTTAATGCACAATTATCAATTTAGGCTTATGCTAGGTTGATTAAGAGTTATTAGGTTTAATTCAATTTATTTGATCTTCTTGCATCTGGGATAATATTATTTGATTATAGCAGTAAAATTCTTAAAGTGAACCTAATTTCTTATTTACATTACCTTTCCTTAAACTTTTGTGTGATATATAGTAGGATATGTGCCTATGCAATTTCATGTTATATATTAGTTTAGTGCATGTATTGATGAAATTTAAGCTCTCTCATAATGTCTAGATTGAATATTAAAACACCTTATTTATGACCTACCCTTATTATTATCCTTTTTTATTAGATCACTTTAGTTTAGCTTGTCATTGTAAATACTCATGCTAGATTAGGTTTATAATTTAGGTTTTTGACATCATTCATTAGAATTAGTTTAGATCACTTTCATTTTCACAAATTTTTAGGATCATGATTTTTCCCATAAACCATTTACATGTTCATTTTGTGATACATTCATTTAGCTTGGCTACTTTTCCACCATAGAACTCAAGAAGATCACAACTAGCAACTCATGTAATGTATTGTTTGAATCTAGAAATGAGAAGTGTTTCTTAAATATTATATGAACTTGATGATACATTTAGGTGCATAAATAGGGGAAAAATTAGTGCTTGAAGGAGGGATTAAGCTAAAAATTGGTAAATTTGAAATATCTTTACTAATTTTAGTGAATTTTGTTCAAAGATTGATGTGTTCTTTGCATATTTATGTTTATTTTAGTATATTTGTGGAAAGATAATTAATATTAGTGATTGTAAACCAATATTTATGCTTATTTAGAAAAAGATAGATATTATTTGAAGAATGATATTTAATTCTTGTAAATATAACTTAAGGTCTAGGAATCTAAATCATTTAAGGTTAGTAATATATATTTTGTTCAAAGATTGATTGGATCTCTACCGATTTGATTTTATTTGAGCTTGAAGTGTGTATAGATCATTCATATTTACACTATTGGACACATATTTGAGCTAATTTAGTTAAATATTGATCTCCTTTATTATTATTTATACATATTTATGCAAAATTTGCTTAATGTGCAAGTTTGATTACTATTTTTTTAAAAATATAATATTTACACATCATATTTCAAATAGGGTTCAAATATTTTACATTCTGTAACTACCAAAAGTAAGTTTCTCATCAAGGTATGGCATGGTTGGGTGGATATTTTATCAATGTGCTTGGCTAGGTATATGACTTACCAAGAATATTGAAAGTTATTTTCCTTCTTTCAGTCCTAATAATTTTGTCATAACTAAAGAACATGCTAAAAAATTTAAGGTTGCTTTGAGACTTATGAATATAGTTCATGAAAATGTAACATGTAGATTATTTCCATTTACTTTAATAGATGTTGCATATGAATGGTTCCATAACTTACTTAAGAACTACATTATCAGTTGGAATAACTTTAATGATTACTTCATTGACCAATTTTGAAAAATCATTAGTCCTTGTGTTTTGTACCAATAGTTCACCATAGTTTAGAGAGATCCCAATGACCCCATAAGAGCCTTTAATGCTAGATTACATAATATGTTTAGTAGAACCATATATACTTATAAACCTAATGAGATTTTATCGTTAGAGATTTAAATGGATGCTTTAGACCCCATGAATTATTTGTTTCTTAAAATGTCTATTGGAGTCATAAACACCTTAGCATTAGCTTATGTTGAAGCTATAATAATCAATGATCAAATGCAACCTCAAGGTCAGTTTGCATATGTTATCCCAAATATCAACCCCAATCTCCTAATGTTAAATATCATTCTTAATGTCAATTAGAGTGTGTCTAACTTAACTTAGACACTAGTCTCAAACCAATTTCCCTTATGTTGTGCTCATCTTGGCCAAAATTAGGGGTTCTTAAATAATGTAGAAAATAGATTTCATCCATAGGGAAAAAGAGATTCAGTGCCCACTGGTAATTAAAATCAAGTTCATAACTTAGAAGTACAAAAAAATTATAATGAATCCATACTTAATATGGTTCAAAAGATAAGCACTAATTTTGTTTAATTGTAAAATCAAGTGGGCAATACTGGGGAAAACTCCAATAAAAACTATGCTTCTCAAAGGTCAATAGACATTTTAATAGGTTTGATGATAACACTAATAATAAGTCATTTGATTACATACATAGAATGAATCTTTGTGATATAGGTTTAACTAATCATTGTAATGTCTTCGAATAATATAAAAATGAAAAGGATACACTTGAACCTATGTTTAATTAAGATAATGTTGTAGGGACATTCAAATTTATAAGGGCATCTAAATACTTCATGGTACATGATTTTGATTTTCCATTTAAATAAGAAAATAAACCAAAATATTCTCTAGAAGAAGTAATAGCCATTCAAGATGAGCATCCCCATGAACAAGATCATATATAAGCTAACCTTTCTTCAGAAGATAGCTGTGAGGAAAATTCAAATGAGGTCATTATTGAGATTGAGGATATCCTTGAAGAAGTTGACTAGTGGTAACATTTATACCATGATATTTTTGAAATAAACTAAGTTATTCCAAGATAAAAAATTTCTTCTTGAAACCCCAAAGTAAGATGAGTTGGGACTAGATTGGGTTTAATAAATGCATTCTTCATAGAGGATGAAAATGAAGTATAGTAGATTAGGGATTTCCATATAGCCCCTTCAAAAGGCTGGAAGTATGTGATCAACTTGATTCAAATGGTAATTTTTTAATTAAATATCATGTCCTTTAAGTTGATTACAATGTAGAGGCCTTTCAAAATGACATGGATCCTAATGAAGACATCAATCCTAGCATACCAATTGAGTTCACAATCCAACCATGGAAGGTAAATGACATAAATCATGATTAGTATTTGAATAAAGTAGAGCTAGCAGTCCTAATGTAATCAATAATAATTTGGGAAGAAGATAATTCGATCTTGGATCCATATCTTTAATCTATGCACTTGAAAATGGAGTTGGGAAACTAGGCTACATTGTATAGAAGAAAAAAGCATACAAGTGCTCATATCCACAAGAAGAGGCAATTTAATGGAAGAAATCCTGATTCAAGGTTCTATGCTAGGGTAAACAAGTTTCCATTTTATCCTAGAGGTAGGTTCTTTATGGAGTTAGTGTAGGGCTTAGTTTAGTTCCTTTCTTATTTATTTCCTTCTTGTCCCTTGCTTGTACATAGTGTTTGTAAATATTTATATGCTTGTTTGTTTGTTTGGTATGTTTTATTTATTTGATTTATACCTTGCTTTTAAATAAGTCATTTCAGATAGACCTCAGCTCAATGTTCACCTAATTTCTCTAGAATTTCACAATTCAAAAATATAGGTATGACTTCTCAACATGTGTTGATCATAGATTATGAAATGTGAGCTTGATGTTATAGTTTGTAGAAAATAGAAAATACTAATGGATAGGTTAATTATTCCTTCAAATTTTAAGCCTTGTTATGATAAAAATATTATTCTAAGAAGGATTTCACATGTCAGATGAAAGTTTCAAGTATTAAAACATAGTCATGTTTGCACTTAATAAAACTTATTTCTTGGGACAAAGTTTGTAACCAAGGATGATTATCTGAAGGTCAAACACTTGATCAAATCCCAAAACCTAGCTAACCTAACTCCTAAACTTTTCTATAAAGTCAAAATGACTTGAAAAATATCAAAAAAAAAGATCTTTTAACAAAATTTAAAAGGTTTTTTTATTAGAGTTGATTATGGTAATCTCTACTAGGGTTATGGATGCCTGGCTAATAGTGGAGTATGAATTTTAGTGGATCCAAAGGCATCTCTATCAATGATATGGATGTTTTTCTAGTAATAGAGAAATTCCCAAGCCTTTCCTAAGCTAAAACATGATCCTTAATTCACATGAAAGTTTTCCATAAGTTAGTGTTAATGGTTAAAGTCAATAAATATGTAAGTTATTCCCTAAATCCCATGGAAAATAGTAAGTAAAATCAAAGCACATAGATAACATGGATCATTTTTTATATTTGATCCCAATTTGGCATGAGTAAGATTTATTTTAATTATGAATTTATCTTAACTATGGTATATGATTATGTGGAATAAGTAGCCTAGTTATTATTCTAAACAAGATTCTCTTAATTCTAACATATTTCTATGTTTCCTCTAGAATTCACCATTTGTTAAGGTCAACATACCCCCATTCTTGATAATGGGAACCCTTTTTTCAAATTGTGCAAATTTGTGATCTAAATTGAAAATTCATTTGACTAGAGTACCATTAGAGTGTTTTTCACTTTATATTTACTTGAAGATCATCCAAAACATGGCTATATTGGCATATTTACACATGATTCTAGTTTTATCTTGTTTAAATTTTCTAACTTTAAATATTTTTGTTTTAGGTTGTAGGATTAATGGAATCTATCTAGAATAGAAAATGTTTGATCTTCATGATTTAATGCTAATTTGATCTTTAATTTGAATAACACTTGGTCTTTAATTAATTAATTAAATATATGTCTAAATCATATAAAACCTTACTCAAAATGTTTTAGCCTAGATATTTTAAAATAAGATTCAAATTTATGTGGTTCATTTGATTACATTTTGCATAGGAAGAACTTTATTATAGACTTCATTCAAACTTAAGCCTAGGTCATTTTCATGTTTATCAATACAACTCTGACCTTAATATAAAATATTTATACTAAGCCCTTTATGTCTTATGGTTCACAAGATCAATTAAACAAGTGCATTCTTTCATTATGTTCCAAACTTAGCTTAAAATTTATATTAAAGTTTTAATCATGTGTATTGATATGACAAAAACCTTTATTTGTATTCTTTATTCCAAGTCCTAGGTCTCCAAACACTTATGCCTTTAATTTTATGCCCAAAAAAATAGACAAACTTGAAGGTGATAGGTGGTAAGATATTGGGGCTTCAAAAGAAATCAAAAACCTATGGTAAAGGAACATAAGTTAATAAGTCAAAGAAAGGATCTAATGGTACATGTTTTCTCACTTGGAGATCATTTAATGATGTGAGATAAAATTTGAAATGTCAAAGGTTCTAATATCTCCATGAGAGTGACATGTGTCACCATCTCAAGCTTGGCCTAGAGATCTAATAGAGAGTGTAAGTTCAATACTAAAGAGTGTTGATGTAGTTTTTATGCATACCACAATCAATGAGGTAGCCTCTAACATTTAGAGATCTCAAAAGAGGTAAAATACACTCCGAAGAATGAGTTATAGGTATAGAGTTTGAAAATTCTATTTAATAATAGTTTGTAGGGAATGTAAGTTGTTGAAAAGGTTTTTTGGATGGAGGTGTAATCTGTAAAGGGTAGTGAATTCCTATTGAGTTGGATGGGTGGTTGTTTGCTAATATAAAATGGGTATATCTAAAAAAAAACTCAAAAAGGAGGGAAGGGTAATATAGAAAATAATTCTTTATAGTTTTTAGGAATCACCTCTCTCATTCATTTCTAAATGATTAAGCGCTTTCAAAACCTATGCTTGTTGCAAGTAGTTATTACACACACACAGTCAGACACAATTTAAAATTCTTAGGAGATATTGATATAGGAAACTGACAAGCCTCATTCAAAGGTTTCCCATTATAGGGAATCTATTTCACACCCTTCATCAAGAGATTATGGATTAGGCTAATGAGGTATATGGGGTAGTTTTTTCATACACAAAACAAACTATATCAAAAGAAATCACTCATACATATTAAAGATTATGAATAAATCAACTTAATTGCCAATAATCAATGTAATTTACTAATAATTAAATATTTTTTGCACATATAAGATGAGCATATATATCATGATAAGAAATAATTCATTACAATTATTTCACACTAAGAACCATTGAATCATACACTAAAAATATAATCCCAATTACATAAAATTGGAGAGAGAATACACAAACACATTTGTTGACAATAAAAATTACTTCTACTCCTGTATATTAAATTTTTTCCCCCTCCCTCAAAAAATGGATTAAAATTGTTTAAATAGGATTTGGTAATGGGTCATCTCATCCTTTAATTCCATGAAAAGTCATTACATTTTATAGTTACAACATGAGTTATAACTATGGTCAAAACCGTATAAGAGTCCAACTAGGGTTATCAATTTAAGTTAGCCTTTATAAGAAATATGAAAAATGTGCATGTGTATAAAGGTAACATCTATAATTATAGGTTAAATTTCATGAAAACAAATTATTTTATAGGTTGTGACAATAACCTATCTGATACTTTAGGTTATCTATTTTCAAAATAGAATTCAGACATGCATGAAGGACAAGTATCACTTTCATCAATGATTTAAAACTAGTGGCATTGTTTAATTTTGATCAATATTAATTGAAATATGCATTATATGCTACACCTAAATTTAAAAAATATACAATTACTTCTCAAAATTTCAAATTATCTTAGTTACCAAATTAATATAACTTAACTATGAGACCCAATGGTTCTAGATAAATATAGCTCTACATATTATATCCACGTGGCAATGCCCATCTAATTAAAACATGACCATAATTGCCTTTCGATGCATGTCCCTAATTAATTATTTATTAAAACAACATAAAGTCAATTTTTACCTCCAATATCATGAAAAAATGCCGTGTGGTAGCTTCCTATTAGTTCCAGGACCTTTAAAAAGTCTCATTGATCTCATATCATTAGATCTATTTTTATGAATCAACACTATTCATTGATCTTTAGATTATTTGAGTATAAATTACAATCCTAAAATTGAAATATATGTTCTCGTAATTTGACATCCATGTGAATAGATTTGACATCCATGTGACCATCAATTTTTGAACACCACTAGATAAATGTTGAGCTTAATTTGACATAGGTGTGATCATCATTTGACATCCATGTGAATGTCTTTAATGTTCGTATGACCATCAATTTTTGAATACCACTAGATAATTTTTTATCTTAATTTTTATGTATGTGTGACCATCATTTGATGTCCAAATGACCATGACACTTTAATTTCCTTGGGATTGTTTGCTCCTATAATTATAAATGAAAAATGACTTATCATAGATAACTCTAAACTAAGGTCTTTAGGACATGAATCTAACTTAAGGTTTTGTTTGTTTTAATAAACATAGAATAAAACTTAGGATAAAGTCCTTAGATAAGTTTATAAAACAAAATTCTCATGTTGTGCCACTTGGTAGCTCCATGGGGCTTCAGTCTTATTGACTCATTGATTCTATGGAAGGGCCTAGAAACCATTGATCTATTGTTTGGGATATTGAGATGTTTCCACTTAGAACCCTCATGGATATCCATAAATATCTTCAATTTTCAACTTTATCTCTCACTTTTTAATGAAAAAATCCAAAAAAAATGTGTGTCATAGGATATATTGTCTTAAATTTAAAGACATAAGTCAAATATTGGGAAATATATAAAGTATAGTATAATGTTTTATTTGTATTTAAAAAAATATGGTTTGAAACTTATAAAGGATTAATATAATATTATAATAAAATACATATCCATGTAAATTAGACCTATTAAACCATAAAATGACAAAGTATAAATATTTTAACCTAAGGTCTGAGTTGTATTGATAAATACGATTAGGACCTGGCCTAGAATCTTAATATAATAAAGTGCTCTCTAGTAGTTTTAATCTTGTGTAAATTTTGAATCTATTTCAAAAGGAATTTAGGCTAAAAATTAAGCTAAATTTTTTTAACATGATTTTAATCATAGATTCAATTTAATCAATAAGAGACCAATAGTTAATCAGAACAAAGACTCAATTTAGCATTAGGGTGTAAAACCCTAAGAAGTGTTCACACCAATGAGACCCTATTAAACCTACAACATGGAAACGTAATAATATAAGGTTAGTAACCTTAGATGAATCCAAATTAATATTATTTTCTAATATACCCATGTAAACTAGATCAACACAAGATATTGCAAAATTTGAACAAGGGCCCCTATTTTTAGAAATGGGGGTGTACTGAGTATAATTAATGGTGACTCATAGGGGGAATGCTCATGAGTATTCAATAACCCATAACTTTAGTTAGAAATACTTAAATAAATCATGAAGTGTGCCATAGAAAAATACTTAAATCAAAAACATGAAAGAGACTCCTAAGTTGATTCACACAACATACTTACATTATAATTTTTTGGATCTATGTGTGTCAAATGTGTAATTAATTTAACCCTTTTTGTGATGAGTTTTTTAAAGTTTTGATGATTTTTTAGGTTTTTTTATGGTTTATCTTAAATCTCATTAAATCAAGGGAAACTTAGGCATTGTTCTACTGCTAGTTAGGCATCCATAGCCCTGACAGAGATACCATAGGCTCCTTTTTTTCTCTCTCCATTATTTTTTCTTAATCTTGATGCATGGTACATTAAACTTATTTCATCATGTGATAATTTTTATTTTATTTATATTTTATTTTACTCTTTTGAACCCATTGGTTCTTTTATTCTTTTTTTCTTGAATAAAAAGAGAAGAGATGGAACCCGGATGAGTTGGTATAGTTATAAAACAAATAATTACCAAAATGTCTGTGTTAGCCACAACTATACCTATAATTTTCCTTTCCAATATTTATTTAATTTCATAAGTGCATTTTATCCAATAAAATAGTAAAAATTTATAAATTTATATGAATTACCCTTAGAACAACTTCCACCTACCTAGTAAAAATATTCAATTGTGACAATATCTAGAATGATTCATGATTACATACCTTTATCTTGAAGAATCAAAACACAGAGTTATGCCCAATCTATAAACTCATCCCAAATTTCCAAATTTTAATTTCCCCCTTTTTATACAAGTCTATTTAAGCATAATCTTAGTTTTTTTGGATTTTTATCTTAGTCACGGTCAGAGCAAACACAGTTCAGATTGCAAAAAAAAGCATTAAAAAACAACTATTCTAAAAAGCAAGAAACATAATCTAAGAAAGAATGATACTAAACTAAGAAAATAGGAAATATAATCTAAGAAATTATGAAATATATTATAATCCTACATCTACATTTTTATATCCCTCATCAATTAGTAGTATCTATAGATAGCATAGCCCTGAAGTAGTGCTTTAAGAACTGTCTATTTAATGGATATGTAAGATTGTCATCTTGTAGGTCCTTTACATGAAATGAATTATTTACGATGATATAAATAATATGGTATGGTCCAATACATAATGGTGAAAACTTATCATGCTATCCTTTCTTCTCATGGGCTTTATCCCAAAGTAGTACTAGATCTAAAATACAAAATGATTTGACCCTCGCTTTCTTATCACACCACCTATTGACTACATCCTAGTGTTTGATAAATGTTTTTATGGATTTATTCATTGAATCTTCCATCTATATTATGTCTAACAATCTTGACTCTATTTCATCATATGGATCCATATAATTGTGCATGAACTAACAAGTGGGTAACTTTAGCATAATTAGGAATAAAGCCCTGCATCCACACACCAATATATAGGGTAAAGCTTTAAGGGCTTGTTTGTATCTTGTTCTATCTACCCAAAGAGCATACATCAACAAGTTTTTCTAGTCCTTGGGATTATCCTCTTTTGATTTCTTAATTACATTTATCATCTTCTTGTTCGTTGATTCTTCTAGTCTATTTATCTAATGGTAATGGTTAAAAGATAACCTGATAATAATTTGGTTTCCATGTACCCACTCAGTAAATTATGCTAATATGAAATCTGGTCCATTGTCACAAACCAAAGAAATAGGTGTACCAAATCTATTTTTTGTGTTCCTCCAAGAAATGAATCACATCTTATGATCTGTAATTTTTTGTGCCTATGGCTTTGGTCCATCTAGTGAAATAATTTGTATTAGTAAGTAGAAACTTAGGGCCTATCAAGGAGTTTGGGCTGATGACATAAATGAAGTTAAACCCTAATGGGTGAAAGGCCTTCCTTCAACAATTGGCTATAGAGGCATTGATGTGTGTACTTCTCTCTTGGATATAGATTGGCACTCATGGCATGTCCTCACATGAGTATGAACATCTTAAAAAACCATTAGCCAATAGTATCACATTTTTAATATTTTATGGCTTGTGGTATTCCCTAAAGGATGACCACTACCTATTTTTTGATGTAATTTTTCAAAATTCTCTTTAGCTTTCTCTACAAATACACACCTGAGATAAATGCATTCATAGTTTTTCTTGTAGAGGACTCCCTTATTGACCATGTAATGAGAAATTTTGAGCCTCAAACATCTTCATTATCTGTTAAGCCCTAAAGAACAAGTACCTATAAGCAAACACTTTATGATATTATTATACCACTTTATTTTAGATAATTTAGCCTTACATACCTCTTTAACGATGATACATGGATCTGGTTTTGTCATAAGTTAAATAATGCCTTGACCTTGAATGATATTTCTAGGCTTGATCTCTATGTCAAATTATTGTAACTTGGCCATCCATTTGACTTAATGTTGTACTAGCTCATTCTCGAATAGAATTAGCTTGACAATAGGATCAAACATGATGGCAATGAATTTATTCATAAAAATGTAATGTCAAAATTTATTCACTAATTTGACAAGGGTAAAATTTTATTTGTCAGTCATAGACTATTAGACCTATGAATATTTTAGATTTATGCTCATGAACATGATTAGTTGTTTGGTCTCATATTTTATGTTATGATAATATCAATTATATGTTTTGAAGTGAATGAATATAGGTATAAATATTTCTTAAAATCTAAGATGACCAATACTACAGCCTATGATATTGCATCTTTAATGTCCTAAAATGACATTTAGGCTTTAGTCATCCATTCTATTCTAGCATCCTTTTTGAGCATGGCATTTAACAGCCTAACAATTTTAAAAATCCTTAGATGAACTTACTTATAAATTTAATCTTTTTCAAGAATGATTTGATCACCTTCTTGTTGTTTGGTGGTGCAATCCTTGAAATTCCTTGAATTCTATCTAGATCAATGGTGATCCCATCCTTGGTGATGATGTGCCCCTAATTCTTTCCTTCAATTACTAAAAAAATGCTCTTCTTTGGGTTTAATAAAACAAAAAACCTTCTATATCTCTCAAATATGGACTAGAGGTGACCTATATGATCATCCTTATTATTTGAGAACATCATAAGATCATCCATATAGATGATTATGCATTTTCATATCAATATTTTGAGTGCATGATCCATAACACATTAAAAGTTTACTCATGTGTTTATTTGGCAAAACAACATCCTTTTATATGTGTAAGTTCCCCATTTGATGGTAAATTATGTCTTTATTCTATCTTTGGATTACACTAGTACCTGATTATATCCTAAAAATACATCTTAAAAGGACAACATTTTAAAACCACTTACTATTTGTATCACCTCATCTAGAGATAGGAGGGGATAATTGTCCTTTTTATAAACCTTTTTTAGATTGCTAAAATCCACACACAACTTGATCTCATCATTATTCTTTCTCACTAGGATAAAATTGGCCACCCAGGTAGAATGTCTTATTAGAAAGATGATTTTTGTGCTTAACATCTTCTCCACTTCTCTCTAGATGAGAGGCACTAGGATAGTATTAAATAGTCTCTACCTCTATCTGAATGGATTATGAGCTAGATTCATGGGAATCATATGAGTAATGACTTATGAGTCATATACTCTCAAGTCCTAATATGTCCATGTGATGCCATATTTATAGTAGATAATTAAATCCTTCATCCACCATCTCTCTTCTAGGGTGAAGTTGAGACCAATATTAATATAGTGTGGGCATTGTTCATCTCCCATATTTTATCTTTTGATGTTTGATTTATCAAACTTAGGCTAATTGAGCTACTGAGATTGAGGGTCTATGTCAAATTAATTTTCCAAAGAGACCAACTAGATTGGTATGTAATTTTCTTTGAGTTGCAAACTACCTTCCCTATCTGATTCTTCTTGATAAAGATGATTAATACCCTTGTCATCAATGATTTAGAACTAAAATTCTATTGAGTTGGTTATAAACTAAATAATTTACTAATCGTCATCAAAGACTTGGAAATTTTCTATTTATCAGGAATAGAGGAACACGGAAATAATTTAATGGATAACCTCTTTACCTTAGATTCCTACAGGGGATCTAGATCAGAAACAATAGTATCTAGAAAATTGACCACTTGTTTTTTATTTTTTGGGAAGGGATACTATATTGAAATATTCAAACCATTCGATCAGGTCCCATGCTCTATGATTATATCTTCTCAAATAAGATAGCTTTCATTGGTATTTATTTATGACTTGGTTAACTACCAGCTCTGATTCACCAAATACTAGTACTTACTTTACATTATTCTTAAGTGCAAATTTTAATCCTAAAATTAAATTCTCATACTTATCTTTGTTGTTTATGCATGTAAATTTCAATCTGTACACTACCAAGAACTTTTTTCCTTGTAGATCAATCAACTCAATTCTTATGCATGATCCTTGAATGTATCTAGCACCATCAAAGTGTAGAGTCTATAACTATGTGAAACCTTCAGGTTCTAGATTTTGTACTTGATTTTGAGTAGTAAAAGTATAAACACCAAGGATAAGATACTCATACTTAACCTATTCATTCTTAACATTATATTATGTGATGGGATACTTTATTATCAACTCTTTATAAATTTTAATTTGATTTGTAACTCATCTCCATGGCATCCATATATGATAAAAGTCTATAGAGAGATATTTGTTGAGTGTTTTGGACCAGTCTCTACTTAGCAACAATATATAGCCTTTAGGTATATCTACTACAAGGATATTGATGGTCATCTAAATTTGGGGTTTAGATTCTACTTGAATATGCACATCCCTCAATTTACCAACTACAAGAACTATTGTCTTGTCTAATTTTTAAACTATCCTCTTTTAAGGGCTCGGTGTCAAGAATAATATTTTGACATATGGAAGTAGGAATGAAAGTTATAAAAGATCAAAAATCAACTAAACAATTATGAATATTCTTATCAAATGGTTTGATAGTTAGTAAAAAGGTGGAATTTATTGCTTTCTCTTATAGATAACATGGGTGTTAGATGCTTTCAATTTATCTGTAGATGCTTCTACTTTCTCCATGGGTGTTTTCCTAGTAATAGACTTATAAAGAAACTCTTTTTGTTTGGTAATCTGAGCTAACTCATGAAGATTTATATTTTTTTGATCTTATTAATGTCTTAGATAATGTTATATCCTCCCTTGTTAGGTTCCTCCTTAGTCTGGGGTTGATTTCTCCCTCTTAGAGGAGGTAGATTGGTGTCATCCTTAGGATTAGGCAAAATTATAGTAGTGTTTGGAGGAGTTGATGTTGTGAGAGGCTACTTATTCCTTAGATTTTAGTCTCCTTTATGGAATATTTATAAATCATGAACTTCATATGTGTTGTCTTCTAGCTCATTTCCATCTTCACCTAGAAAGGGAAGCTTGTGAGTTTCAAAGAAAATGGTAGTACTTGAAGAGCCAAGATCTGGATGATATTCAAGTAGATTGTGCATTTGGTCTTGTCTAACCACCTGCCTTTGAAAGATTTTAAATGATACATAAAATTTAATATAATTGAGCTCACCATGCTCAAAATTATTGTGAATTCTTCACCAATTGAAAATAGTCATTTCTGCCATGTTGATCTCCAGAAACTTGTTAGGATACTCTATATTATTCACAGTCTTGTTTAATGGTTATTTGTATCTCCAAAATTTAGTGTTGTGATTATTAATTGGGCTATTAATATTACCCATCCTCCTTTGAATATTTAAGAAATCATTACTTAGCTCTTGAACCATCTTCTGAATAGAATCTAGTTCTACCTTTATAGAGTTAGTACCTTATAAAATAGAAGTAGAAGGCATAGATGATTGTTGATTTTATTGGAAACCATTGCCTAAAATATGATTATTTAAGAAGTTGATATTTAGTTGTGTTATATATGTTAATGGAGGTAGTGTGTATAGTTATATATGATTGAACATGAGAACATTCTAATTTACATATAGTATTGGATTCAATGATAAGAGGCCACTGTTGACAATTGGTATGATATGTGTCTAAGGATTGAGCTATCTATTTATGTTGATGGCTTCCTAATATGCTAATATAAATTATTGACTATGGTTTTTATTCTCAATAACATGATAGTTATTATGTCTAAATCATTCTTTTACATTTCCAATGCTAATGCATCTTTTGGTTTGTATCATAGGGTCAATCAGTTATACATCTTTTGAAACCTTGTATTTAAATCATGGATAGGTTCATTAGGCTCTCTCTTCATGCTAGTGAAGTGCTGATATATCAAATTAGGATTGGTAACCTATCTAAATTGTGCAAGTAAAACAACTTGATACTCATCCCAAGAAGTGATGGAGTTATCTATTGTATTTAAATAACAATCATAAATAATATCCATTAATGTAAAAGGGAATAATATACATGCTACATCTTCATCAAAAACATTCATTAATCTTAAAGAAGATTTAAAATATTTTATGTGTTCTTTTGGTATCTTTTCACCTAAAGGAGAAATGGATGGTAGGTAATTTTTAGGATTTCTAGGTAAATTATGCACATCTCCAAGTATGGAAATAATATATCCAGCTAACCAAGTGGTTTTTGAGCCATTAGTTGATTAACTGATAAAGGGTTCGTTATGGGTAAAGGGTTATTAGTTGGAGGAGGTGGATTATTTTAAACTAGGGTTATTGGCATAGTTTCACGTCTCCTATGAATTGACAAGGGTGAGACTAGAAAAGAAACTTGTGAATTATAAATGGTCACTCTCCTAGGTGACTCCAGTGCAACTTTATGTGAAGGATACTACTATCATCAGATGTTTAATCCCTCTTTCTAGCACCAATGAAACTACTGATGATGTTTTTACACACACCATAGTCAAAGGGGTAGCCTCTAACATTTTAGGATCTAAATGGAGGTAAGATCCAATTTAGATCATGAGTTGTAGATATGTGGTTTGAACAACTTAGTGATAAATAGATGGTAGGGCATGTATGTTTCTGACAAGGTTTTTTAGATGGAGGTGTGATTTCTAAAGGGTATAAAATTCCTACATGAGTTATATGGGTGGTTGGTTGATAATTTAAAGTGGGTAGATCTCAAAAAAATCTAAAAAGAGGGAAGGGCAAGGCAAAAAAGAAGACTCTATGGTTTTTAGGAATCAACTCTCAAGTTGGTTTCTAAAAGGAAAGTTATTTCAAAACCTATGCCTATTATAACTATCTATTACACAATGACATTTAGACACAGTATATAAGTCTAAGGAGATACTGATATAAGAAACTCACAAGCCTCAGTCAAAGGTTACCCTTTTTAGGGAAATTACTGCACACCCTTAATCAAGAGATTATGTCTTGGGCTAATGAGGTATCTGAGTCACATTTTACACACACATAAAAACTATATCAAAATAAAGCACTCATACACATTCAAAATTATGAATCAATCAACCTAATTGCCAATAATCAATGTGATTTGCTAATAATTCAATAGCTTTTTCACATCTAATACTAGTATATCAATCACAACAAGAAAAAATTCATTGTAATTATTTCACACTAAGAGTAATTTAATTGTACAACTAAAAATATAAGCTTAATTACATATAAATTGAAAAGAGAATACACAAACACATTTTATGACAATACAAATTGCTTTTGATCCTATATATTAAAATTTTCCCACTCCCTCAACTAGTGGATTAATTTTTTTTTAAATAGGCTTGGGGAATGGGTTACCTTCTCCTCCAAGGCCATGAAAATTCATTACAGGTGATATTTAGAACTTGAGTTCTAACTGTGGTCAAAATTATATAAGATTCCACTTACAATTATCAGTTTAAGTTAGCCTTTACAAGAGCTATTAAAAATTTACATGTGTATAAATGTAAATTTTATTATTATAGCTCAAAATACATGAAAATAACATCTTTTATAAGTTTTGAGAATAACTTATCTAATAATTTAAGTTATCTATTTTCAAAATATAACTTAGACACACATGAAGGACATGTATCACTTTAATCAATACTTTAGAACTAGTGACACTATTTAATTGCGATCAATCTTGAATAAACTATGCATTTCATATTTACCTTACCTTTAAAAAATATAAAATTCCTTCTCAAGATGTCAAAAAAGCTTAGTTACTAAAGGAATATAACTTAATTTTGAGACCCAATGGATGTCGATAAATATAGCTCTATATATATGTGTCCATGTGACAATGCCCATATAATTAAAACATGACTGAAATTTCATTTAAATGTTTGTATTTGCTTCATGATTTCTTGAAACAAGTTCAAAATCAATTTTTACCTCTAAGCACATGAAAACATTCTATGTGTCATCTTCCTATTGGTTTTGGGACCTTTAAATAGTCTCATTGATGTCACACTATTGGATCTATTTGTATGAATCAACGTTGTTCGTTGATCTTGGGATTATTTGAGTCTAAATAACTATCTTAAAATTGGCACATGTGTGCCTATAATTTGATGTCCACATTATCATCTTTTATGTTTGCATGACCATCAATTTTTGAACACCACTATATAACTGTCGAGCTTAATTTTGACATCTGTATGATTATTATTTGATGTGCATATGATCATATATTTTTTAACACTATTGGATAATTTTTTATCTTAATTTTTACTTTTTCATGAAAATAATTTGACATTAGCATGAAAATCACATTTTAAATTCCTCCAGACTCTTTGCTCTTGTAATTATTAGAAAAATGATGTAGCATATAAATATATAACTTTAGACTAAGGTTTTTAGGACATGAATCTAACTTAAGGTTTTATTCATGTTAATAAACATGGAAAAATACCTTAGGTTAAAGTCCTTAGATAATTTTTAAAAACAAAATTCTCATGTTATGCCACTTGGCAACTCCACGGGGCTTTGGTCTTATTGACTTATTGACTCTAGGGAAGGACCTATAAATCATTGATATATTTTTTGGGTTCCCTCTATATTTCCACTTGGCACCCTCACAAAGATTCACATGTATCTTGACTTTTAAATGTGATCTCACACCATTGGATGAATTTATCCCAAGTAAATGCATGTCATGGTATCTATGGTCATAAATTTAAATACACAAGTCAATAGTTGGGAAATAAATAAAGCATAGTCTAAAGTTTTGTTTGCATTTAATAAAATATGATTCAAAACATAGTAAGGCTTAAGCTAAGCTTATAATAAAGTAATTATCCACATAAATTAGACCTCATGAATCATAAAAGGACCTAGCATAAATATTCTAGCCTAAGTTCTCAGTTATATTAATAAATACGATTAGGACCCAAGATAGAATCTTAATATAATAGAGTGATCTCTAGTAATTTTGACCCAACATAAATTTTTAATATATTTCAAAAGGAATTTGGTCTAAGGATTTTTTAACATGATTTTAAAAATAGATTCAATTTAATTAATAAGAGACCAAGGGTTAATCCAAACAAAGATTCAATTTAGCATTAAGGTGTAAAACCCTATGTAGTGTTCACACCAATGAGACCCCATTAAACATAAAACATGGAAATATAAGAATCCAAGGTTAGGAACCTTAGATGAGGTCAAATTAATATTATGTGCTAACAAACCTATGTAAATTGGATCAACACAAGATATTCAATATTAGTTCTTGATCAATTTGAATGTTCAATTTATAGCAAAAATTTGTAGAATTTAAACAAGGGTACCTATTTTTAGAAATAGTGGTGTGTTGGGCACAATGAAGAGACCTGAGACAAGTGAGGATTTTGCAAGTGGTAGTATCCCATAGCTCAAAGGCAAAATATAATTAAGATTATTTGATCAAATGGACAAGATCCAACAGAGTAATTTTTATTAGCAAAGAAGATCTAACAGCATGAAGTAAAGGTGGAAAATTAAGAAAAGCCCCATGATAAACCAAGAAGTCACAAGTGTCAAGCCCATGCATCACAATGGTCTAAGTAAAGAGTTTACAATTTAATGGGGCCATAATCTAATGAAAGGATTATGTATGGAGTGATAGCACCTAAATGATGAAAAGATCCTAGATCTCATGAGATGTTATCATGAGGCATAATATAATGAGCTCAAAGATGAATATTAATGGGTCAAAATGGAAGATAATACAAAGAGGACTCAAAATTAGATCGACGGTATGAACTTGATCTGGCTTGAGAGAGTATGAGGTAAGGACATGTGTCTAAAGGCAATAATAGTCACATTTTGAGAATAAATTGACATTTTAGCATGGGAATTGCCACATAAACATGACACATTAGATTGTAAGGTCTTATAAGCCTAAAAATGATAGAATAATAATTTTCATAGACCAATGAAGATTAGAAAAATGAATAAATGTATCTTAGACTTAATCTAGTCAGTGAATGAGAGGATGAAATTTTAAAAGAGTCTCAAAGTTAATTGAGTTGACATAGTATTTTACTTTAAATCAAAAGACCTTGTAAATCTTTGCAAGGGAACATTATATTCTGTAAAGGCATGGGCAATGTGTAATGCATAATTATGTTAGGTTAGTCATATTTAAACATGATCATTGGTCCTGAAGCATTTGTAAAAAGATAATTATCTATGACACTTATCCAATTGCATGTTGACACATTTCTAGTTCCATGTTGAGAAGGAATGATTGGAATATCTCATGAACTATTTATATAGAGGAGGTATTTCCAATTGTAAAATAGGGGTGGAGTTCTATGAGACAAACTTTCTTTACAAACTTGGAGCAAGTAGTACAAGCAAGGGATTCTATAAAGTTTGTCTAATATTTGTTTGAGTGTTTTTTATCATGGCTAATTTCTTATTTTGATGGTTTAGTATTTAGATTTGAATTGTTTTCATGGATCTTATATGTGTAAATGTTAATGCAGAGTTGTCAATTTGGGCTTATGCTAGGTTGATTGAAAGTTATTAGGTTTAATTCACTTTCTTTGCTTCTTACATCTGGGATAATGTTATTTTATTATAGGGGTAAAACTCTTAAAGTGAACCTAATTTCTTATTTGGATTACCTTTCCTTAAACATTTACTTGATATACAGTAGGATTTGTGACTGTGTAAATTCATGTTATATATTTGTGCAGTACATATCTTGATGAAATTTAAACTCTATCATAATGTCTAGATTGAATATCAAAAACACCTTCTTTCTTCCTACCCTTCTTTTTTATCCTTTTCTATCAGATCACTTTAGTTTAGCTTGTCATTATAAATATTCATGATAGATTAGGTTTAGACTTTAGGTTTTGGACATCATTCAATGGACTTAGTTCATATCACTTTCATCTTCACATTTTTTTAGGACCATGATTACTCGCAACAACTATTTACATGTTAATTTTGTGAGATGGTCATTTATCTTGGCCGCTACTCCACCATAGATCTCAGGAAGATCACAACTATTAACTCATGTAATGGATTATTTTAATCTAGAAACAAGAATTATTTCTTAAATGTTGTATGAACTTATTGATATATTTAGGTGCATCAATAGGGTGGTGAATCCTCTTGACTTAATTGATAGCATGAGGACTATTCAAAGGTTTTGGGTGGCCTTATATCTGAAAAGAACCTCTAGGTAAGGCTGGATCCCTTAATACATCACTTAAAACTAATACTAGACTATTACTTACATGGGAAAGAGAGAGAGAGAGAACTGAAATCAAACTAAATTAGGTAGGTGATTCACCAAATTTTTCTCTCCCACCTACCTATAATGCACTAAGAACATGAAATATGACTGAATCTTATTTCACAATTCAAATGGGGTATCTAAACATTAATATTTCACATAGAGGCTATAACATGATGTATAGACTAAAAGGTTGATAAAGAAGTCTCAAAAGACAATAATTAATTATTCTAATTTCAAACCAGGAAAAATTATTTAAAATCACTCTATATGATCTACAAATATAACCAATAACTTGAAAATAGGTAGATATGATAGGATAAATGAGAGGAAGTAACCTATTATCACTAACATTCATCAACTATCATGAATTATATACTAGATACAAGAATAAGATAAAAATATAACTCATTTTTATTCATTTAAGAGGTAAATTAAAAGTTTTCATTTGGATAGGGCTATTCCATATCGAATAAAAGGATTCTTTTGAATGCCAAAATTAGGTATACATATAAATTAAAGAAGAAGAGAGAGGGAGATGAAAGTTGTCAAGAGCCAAATATGGATTTAAAGAACTCATATATAAGTTATAAATAATAAAAACTAATAAAGGATAGTTATGAAGTCTTTCTTCAACATGTGTGTTCCTAGCTTGATGATGATATTCTCAAGGTGGCATAGGAGTTACATTTAGCTTCATGGCTCACCCTTAAGCTTGTAAAACTAATGATTAGGAGTGATTAGGAAATGAATAGTCATATTATTAGAATATAACTACCTTGGAATGTTTTTGAAGATATACATCCCATCATTTTTCCATCTCTATTTTTCAATCTCCTTCATAGTTCTCATATTTTCTCTCTTAGATGCCTATCCTTTGTAGCCTAATTTTGGCACAAATCTCCTTTATTTGAGTTATATATAATAATTAGTTTAAAAATTATGGTATATTTGAGTACCCTTTGTTTCCTTTTAGCTTCATCAAAATTTTCATGACCTAACTCCTAATGAAAACCCACTTTCTCAACACCCATCTTTCCTAATTACGCATAATGCAAGCCTATAGTACTAGAGATCATAAAATTCCATATAATACTACTCCTAAACCTAAAATTTATTATTATTCACATTAAATAAGGTCATATGGAAAATTTTGAGTCAATTTCATTAATTAGAACTCATGTTATGCTAAATTTTAAGTTTCTACGCCTAGGTTGCAAAAGCACATGCCTGAGTAGGATGAGAGAAAAAATGCAAACATAGAGTTTTAGGGAACTTAAAATAGAAATAATACCAATATTTCTATCCCAAATTCCATAAAACCATCCAATATTAATTTGTCCTTTATTAGTCTCAATGAGCTCTAATAAGTTAAAAATGCAAAAAAATGTGTGTATTTAAGGACTGTGTCATGGTTGTAGATGTTCTTATCTTTTTTTATCATATTAAAAACATAATAATAAACTTATAAGGATTATTATATCTCCAAACACACTTATTATATCAATAAAATTTCTACAACTCAATACAAACATTACATATTCTCATAAATTCTTGAAAATAGATTCATAGGAGTTTTTAATAGGCTTGTTTATCTTCTTGTGTTTGATGCTTTTTTAGGTTCAAGGAAGATTTTTAATTAAATTATTTTAGTTTTTATACACTCCTAAGACATATATATATATATATATATATATATATATATATATATATATATATGTATGTATATATATATATATATATATATATATATATATATATATTTATATATATATATATATATATATATATATAAGTATATATATATATATGTATATATATATATATATATATATATGTATATATATATATATATACAGTATATATATTATATACTATATATATATATATACATATATATATAT
>JARHVA010004987.1:0-45000 GCA_037957365.1 Torreya grandis
TCCCACTTAGATTTTTCACACTTTTCACTAGTTTGGTCACTATGTCAATTTTGACTAGCTAAGATGAAGTAATTGATTGACACGCTTTAGGAGTTTTATAAGAAATTAAATTGACATGGGGAGTTATATTAAGTCCTAATATTCTATTACATGTTATTTTCATCTCTTAAAACCTCTTGTACCGTACACAATGCACAAAATGGTCAAGAAAACATTATTTGTACCTTGTCCATACAAAATCTGTACAACTTATCCTAATGTTTGGGAGATTTAATAAGTCATATAAAAAATATAATTCATTTTGTAAAAATATTCAATTTCGGTGTATTATCTCTCTCATTTCCTCAACTCATCACTATCAAGGGTTTGCAAGGGTTTAACCTTGTTTTACCTTCTTAAGCTTTGTTCATAAAGGTTTTAATTTCAACGTTCAATCCAATTCCACAAAATGATTTTTTATCACCATATCCACAATCTCCAAATGTCTTGTATATCCATGCAAAAGCTTTATAGGAGATGTGAGTACTCAAAGTTTTTCACTCAAAGCCCTTTTATCCAATTTACATAGGCCCAAGTTGGTTTTAGATCAAAAATGGCTTTTGATGGATTTATCTATAATTTTTAGGATTTTAAACATATTATGTTACCATATAAACATTATCCAATACATTTTATATATATTAATTCATTTTATAATTGAAGATAACTCCTCATTTGAGCACTAGGCCTAATCATGCCTAATAGTCTATCTACACCTTAAATCCTAAAAATAAATGTTTGATAGATTACATTAAATTTAAATAAACTAGATACATATTTATTGACCCAAAAAACATGTTTCAATATTTTAGGATGCCTAACAAGAGCTGTAAGTGAAGTTGGATGCCGATATGGCTTTAGGTATAAACCTTGCCTAGTAGGTCTACCTGCATGTTTGAAATCCTAAGGTACCTTATTGACTTTATTTCTTATGATCATCATTAACCTTGTTTTTTTAGGTTTCATATAACCTCTCACACCTCATATCAAGTCCTGATCAGCTTTTTATGCATACTTTATCTCTGTTTCTCATAGGTTGTAGGATTTATGCAAAAGGGAAGTGCCCTCTATCTAAGATAAAATAGAGCGCACTTCCCCTATTTATCTAGGAAAACCAAATAATGAAGGATTATCCCAAAGTTTTTAGTACATTATAAACCAAAATATATTTTCTTATCATGTCATTTTACCTTTCAATCTTTACAAAAACTAAAATAGACTTTTGTGAAGGTAGACTGTACAAGGTTTAGAATGCTGACTATGCATTATTTGGTTTGAACTATTTAATTTGAATTATTTTGAATGGTTAGATAACCTCAAAGGTATAAATATCATTATGTATAATTTTATAAACATGTTCATCACTCTAACCTACTACATACCTTTCACACACCTCTCTTAGTCAAAACTATGTTTCAACTCTTGATTGTGTTTCATGTCATGAAGGGTATACCTATAGATATTCATGCCTCTTTCAGCTTGAGATAACTTATTTAGATCAATTTAGAGTTTATTATTATAATTATATTCATTGGTAACATTCACATCTCACTCCTCAGCCCACTACCTACAATAATCAAAGACATTAAACTGTGTTGGGAAAGGTGAAACACTATAGATGGAGATTCCTCTGTTAAAAGGTTGCACATCATTATCCAATGTCATGAAACATTTGAAAAAATATCTCATTTTCCAACCTATGTTATTATATCTCAAACCTCCATCTTGGACTGTGTGCCATTAGGATCATCTATAGGTGTGTATCTCTTTTTGAAAGAACACCTATAGGTGTAAATAGGGTTGAAACATTGGATATCAATTCCTCTTGATGGTTTATTAGATCATAAATGTTATCTATATGCCTTTCATTTGTTGATATAGTTAAACCATTAAGATATAATCTAGTTTCAAACATGGGTATAGAGACCTCCTCTAGGACTCAAAACTGTAGGTGATCATTGCCTGGATTTAATGCATAAAAGTACAACTTTAGACTCTCGAGTTTCTACCTTCCGTTAGTGATCTACCCTCAATATTTTCCAAAGTTAAACTTATATGTAAAGGATTTAATAAAATATATTTAGATGCATCATAATTAATTGGCAACCATGTTTTATGATTCCACCAAAATGGCCTTAACCCTCTATTTTGTACTTTTACAGATTTGATCCTTGAACTTGAAGTCATTACCTATGAGGGTGATTTTCAACCTTTTTAAGCATAATATCACTTAAAAAATTGTCTAACATGATATTTAAACACATTAATATGCCAAAAAATGTCTCACCACATACCTCATCACTCCAAAGTGGCTCCTTAGCTTTCTGTTAAGCCACTTGTAGGTGGTTATGGTAATGTAGAGGGAGTGGGGAAAATTAGAGTAATATGAATTTTATTTGAAATTTTATGATATTTAGGTCTATATAAAATATTTAAAATAAAATCTTTCAATTATTAGGGATCTGCTTAGCTTAAATTCTCTTTTTCAACATGTTTAGTCCTATGAGGGCACCTGTAGGTGTATATTAAGCTACTTGTAGGTAGTGAACAAGATTGGTGTAATGGTAGTGATATCATGAAGTTGACCATATAACCATATATATGCTATTTAAAATGGATAAAATAATATATCATGAGATATCAAGATTTAGGATAGCTTTTATACCATGCTTTAGTGTTTGAAAACTCTTGCAGGCACCTATCAATGGTAGTCTAACAAATGTAGATAACTGTGTTGACTAGGATAGTCTCTCTTCATCCAAGTGCAAAGAATTTTATTTTTTTCATCTACTATTATAATGTATCTAATATTTCAATACCATAATTATGACTCCATGGATGTGATTTAGAACTCTACATAGCTCAAAAAATGACTACTTAAGATAATCTTTAAGAAAACTAACTACATGATGTTTTATGATTGCACCTTCATGGAGTATGATTTAAAATAATTGACTCGACAAGGTAAATGGAATAAACAAAAATTTGAAAAAATGGATAATGACCTATCACAACCCTCTGAAGTCATTGTCAAAGCATGAAGATCTAAAAATGATGAAAATAGCCCTGACATCCCAAATAAGACCAGTCTACAAACCTGAGATGACTTGAACATAAATCATTTTGGAACACTAAACCTATAATTTTAATCATTTTATAAGGGATTAAAAATAATATGAAACTAATCTCAGTAATAAAATTGTATGGAATTATCCAAACCAAGGTAAAACCTATAGGGTGCACATATTAACAAGAAGAAAAACATAGTCAAATTCATGAGGATGGTTCACAAATCATAGGCCACCATTATTATAAATATTTATATGAATGTTATTATATCTGAGTTTAATTTCACTTCCCAAAGGAATTTGACCTAGAATGTCAGGAACTATCTATACCAAGCATAAATCTACTAACTGGTTCATAGTATCTAGAAGGGTGAAAATGAGTAGAATGGTTTTAGCTCAATATTATAACTTTTATATAGTTTCAAAGATGTAATTTATATTTATGAATATTAAGAGACATTTACTAACCTTATCCCAAGTGTTACACCCCTTTGTGGGCCATACAAGTGTCAAACTCTTATCTTTTCCCAAGAAAAATGCCCTTTCTTTTGAATAACCTACAAATTTTAGTTACCAACAGTTTATTAAGATATATTAGGACACATGGGGAATGAAATAATCATTCTAAACCTTCATTTTTCCCTAAGAGGCCATATAATTCATTTAATGTTCATTTTGACCCTCAAAATGACTCAAAAGGACATAAGGACTAAGAAGACTAATGACCAAAGTTAATTTGATATTTAATAACATCAAGAGACATATAATTCCCCATATTACATAATATTAGACCCATAAAAACATCTAAAACTCAATTTTTTACCTATAGGGGTCCCAATTTGACTTGCAGGGTCAAATTTGGTTAATAAATTGGTGACTCATAGGGGTAGTATGCCTTCTATACTAACTAAACCAATATCTTTATCAAGCTAATAGGCTTAGGGAGTCATCTAAGAAAAATATAAAATAGACCTTTGACCATTTACCACAAGGTTTGATCAAGACAAGACCACTTAATTTTCTCAACCACACAAAATAAAATATGCACACAAGAAAAGCAAATAACTAACAAGACACACACATGAGCTCAAAGCACTTAGAAAAAATAGGAAACACATAATTGTTTACAACTATAATTAAGAATACCCCCATTTCTATGATCAAAAGGAAAGTTTCTTAGAATCTCCTTCATCTTGAGATGAATCATGGTGCCAATCATGTTGCTCTTTGAATTGTACACTCGATAGATAAGACCTATTTATTGGCACATCATTTTCTATGCTCTCAATAAGACCATCTTGAAATAGGTCTAAAATGAAAAAGTATTCCTCTTGGCCTTATATACATACCTCATATTGTTACCCACTATCCATCTCATGATCAACTTGCATCTTATTTATAGGCATGATTTCAAGAGGAGTGCTTCCTTGTTCCTTGGAAGATTGAGGCCATTAGAAAATTTTCTTGACCTCCAAAGGCTAAGGTGAACTTTTCTCTTGCTTATGAAATTTTAAAAAAATTCATCTTTCTTAAAATCACTTGTAATCATCTCTAAGGAATTTTTAAAACCCCTTGATGTTAGGTTGTGGAGCTAAAAGCTTCAACTATGCAGACGAAAACAGGAGGTTGCTGAAGATCCAGGAGTACCGACGTCGGCAGCATGACCGACGTCGATCAAAATGAAGCAGAAGGCAACCAGTGTCAGTAAGAAGTCGGCCAACATCGGTCAGCACCAGGCAAGTAGGGACAGACGTCGGTCGCCTGTGTCTTTTAGAACTATTCATTGTATGAACAGTTAGTTAAGTTAATAGAGTGTTTGCATGTAAAGGCTATTTCAAGTCTTGAGCTGTGTGGATAATTATAGTGAACTAAGAGTCTAAGCTATTGTTCAAGTCTGGGATCTATTTATAGACCCATTGGCATGTATTGTAATGTGTGCTAGTGAAGAGAACAAAGTGTGTCTTTTTCTTAGCTCCACTAATGAGCTAGAAAGGAAGGTAAGGAAGATCCTTCCATTGTAAGATCATTGAGTTGTAGGTTGTTGCAAGCTCATAGGAGATCTACATGTGTAAGTATGGTCTGTTGAATTGTAGGTTGCAAGTTCATGGGAGATCAACTTGAAGTACTTTAGAGTGCTTGGTGTAATGGCGGGGTTATTACTGACTGGTTGGAGAGGTGAACACCAATTCTGTGTGTGAGTTGTGTGTTGGGACCATTTTTGGTAGGAGAGTGTTTTGAAGAAGAATTATTGTACACTTGAGGTGTGGGAAGCCTCTGTAAAGTGGAAGAGAGTGGCGTCTCTTTATTGTATTCTTTTCTGTACAAATGTTAATATAAGATAGTGTATTGTCTCTCATATTCTGTGTTATTTGTGAATTCTAATTACTTGTGCTTCTGGTTATTTCCACATGTTTAATTGCTTATATTTCGTAATCATATTATGCTCTTTCTGAGGAGAAAAATCCTAACAAGTGGGATCAGAATAGGTGTGTTTATTCTTGGATTCCCTGACAACTGGTATCAAAGCTTTTAGGTTGGGATACTAACAGGTTGGATTAGATCTGGTTAGTGTGTGTTGATTACAAGTTACTCACAGGGGTTTCTGTTTGAGTGGGAGTAGAGCAATGGCAAAAGACAGTAAGCTATGAATGGAGAAGTTCAATGGCAAGAGGTCCAAGTCTAGGTATGGTAGAATAACCTATAGGAAATATGGAAAGAAAGAGTAGGAAAAGAAAGATTGTTGGTTGGTAGCAGATCAGCATGAAGGACATGAAGAAGAAGTAGGTGTTACAGAGTTCGTTGCACAGGATGCTCTGGTATGTTCTTTGGATAAAGAATAATCTTGGGTTTTAGATTCTGGTGCCTCTTTTCATGCATCCCCAAATAGGGAATTTTTTCATGAGTATGTCTAGGGAGACTTTGGAGAAATTTGTTTAGGGGATGGTAAGCCTTGTCAAATGGTTGGCAAAGGGAAAGTGAAGCTGAAATTGTAGACAGGTAACACATGGGTGTTGAAGGAGGTCATGCATGTCCCTATTTTGGAGCAGAATTTGATTTCTATAAGAAGTTTTGGTGATGAGGGTTGCATAGTAACTCTCACAGTGGACTCTTAGAAGGTCACCAAGGGTGCACTTGTTGTAGCAAGAGGTAAGAATGTAGCTACACTTTATCTATCTACTTGTATTATTGATTCTCTTTCTGGGTTATCTAATTCAACTGTAGATTCAAACATGTGGCTTAATAGGCTTGGTCACATGAATAAGAAAGAGATGCATGTTCTTGAGTCAAAGGGTATGCTTTTAGATTTGAAGAGCATAGATCAAGATTTATGTATGCAGAAGAAGAAGGTGACGTTTCTTGAGGAATTCGATATTTGTGACAAGAATAGGAAAGCCTTGGTTTTCAAGGAGAAGGTGACGGATAGAGTTTAGCACAATGGGTAGAAATTTTTTGAGTAGAGCAGTGGTGATTTGGACAAGGGTTTGATCTAAAAGGAGCTCGCGGGTAGAAGTCAGTTCTCACAAGCAAAACACAGAGACCAACGTCGGCTAGAAAACTGGTATCGGCGTCCAAACAGGGACCGACATTGGCTATGTGTAGCCTGACATTGTTGACTCAGGGAAAATAAACACTGACATTGGTCAAGGAGGAATCAACGTCGATGATGAGGCAGTCATAGGGAATCGACATCGGTTGGGTACAGACTGAGATGTGACCGGCATCGATTACTGAGATAAATTTTGGGTGGACAATAAGTTGTCAAGGAGTCTGAAGCACCCATATGGAGGACTTAAAGGGTATGTAAGCCTCAAATTCATCATTTCCCTTCTTTACACTACTTTTTGCTCACTTATGGTATAGAACCAGGAAGTTATTGAAGAAGCAGAGCAGGTAAATCTAGGAAACAGTGGGAGCTTGGCATGGATGTAGGATGTGATTCCTTGGAGGAGAACCAAATAGGAGTTTTGGATGGAGTTGCTAGCTGGAAGTAAGCACTGAGAGATGAATGGATGTTCAGGATGAAGAAGAGCGAAAATGGATACGTGAGACAGAAGGCCAGGGTATATGGTCTTGTATAAGCTGTAGGGCAATGGAGGTTTGATCATTGTGTTTCTCTTTACCAGGTTGGATAATATTAGCTACTTATCCTATTACTGTATGATGTGCTTGTTGTAGGGTTACATATATAAGGAGTTGCTGAACTAAAGGTAAAGCTAGTTCAGAAGTGTGTCATGGAGAATCTGGGAGCAGTAAGATTCTTTGGCATGAGTGTGTTCTAGGGACATGGAAGGTCATATGTTGACTTTGTTTTAGGATGATTGTGTGAGACTGGTTAGCACGCCAATGGTTGGACAGTTCACAGAATAGTGTCTTGATTCACATAATGAGGTTAAGTGCATGATATGTACTAGACCTAAGTTTTCCCAAGCAGTGGGAGTTGTCACAAGTTTGGAGCCAATCTGAGAAAGAAGCATTGGAGGGCAGTTCAGTGGATTCTTAGAGGGATCAGCAACAGGTGCACATGCTATGCAGGTTTAAGTTATTTTCTACATGGGTTTGTAGATGTGGATGTGGTAGGTGATTTGGATGATAGGAGTTGCACCACAGGGTGTGTGGTGGTTGGTCTTCAAGAGTGATCTTGAGGAGGAATACAGAGCCAAGGGAATAAACTAGACAAAGTACAGGTACAGGTATAGTTGTAGCTATTTATCTCCAAGTGGGAAATTGTTAGGTTGTGGAGCTAAAAGCTTCAACTGTGTATATGAAAATAGGTAGTTGCTGAATATCCAAGAGTACCAGCATTAGCAGCATGACCGATGTTGGTCAAGATGAAGCAAAAGGCAACCAGCGTTGGCAAGAAGTCGGCTGACGTCGGTCAGGACCAGGCAAGTAGGGACCAGACGTCAGTCACCTATGTGTTCTAGAACTATTTGTTGTATGAATAGTTAATTAAGTGAATGGAGTGTTTGCATGTAAAGGCTATTTCGAGTCTTGAGATACATGGATAATTATAGTAAACTAAGAGTCTAAGTTATTTTTCAAGTCTGGGATCTATTTATAGACCCATTGGCATGTATTGTAATGTGTGCTAGTGAAGAGAACAAAGTGTGTGTTTCTCCTAGTTCCACTAATGAGCTTGAAAGGAAGGCAAGGAAGAACCTTCCATTATATGATCATTGAGTTGTAGGTTGTTACAAGATCATAGGAGATCTACATGTGTAAGTATGGTCTGTTGAATTACAGGTTGCAGGTTCATGGGAGATCAACTTGAAGTACTTTAGAGTGCTTGGTGTACTGGTAGGGTTATTACTGACTGGTTGGAGAGGTGAACACCAATTCTATGTGTGAGTTGTGTGTTGGGACCATTTTTGGTAGGAGTGTGTTTTGAAGAAGAATTACTATACACTTGAGGTGTGGGAAGCCTCTGTAAGGTGGAAGAGAGTGGCGTCTCTTTATTGTATTCTTTTCTGTACAAATGTTAATACAAGATAGTGTATTGTCTCTCATATTCTATGTTATTTGTGAATTCTAGTTACTTGGGCTTTTGGTTATTTCCGCATGTTGAATTGCTTATATTTGGTAATCATATTGTGCTCTTTCTGAGGAGCAAGATCCTAACAAGTGGGATCAAAAAATGTGTGTTTGTTCTTGGATTCCCTGACACTTGAGAGACTCAAACTCATTACAAATGTTTTCAAACTATTTCCACAAATCCTCATCTTCTCTTTGACTAGCATAATTAAAGGGAACAACAAGAGAATCTATTTCATCCTCTTCTTAGAATCCAAAAGGACTTCATACAATATTTCTTCTATGACATAAATAAGGCATTCTTCATTATCAACCAAATAAGAAGACTCAACACAAGGACTCACCTCTTTCTTAGCATTTAGGACCTCTTGAGGCTTTTATGTTTTATCTCAATTTTCATAACCTGAATATGGTTCTCAAGGGCTACAAGATCCTCAACCTCCTTCTCCTTCTTAGTGATTCAAAGACTAGGCATCTTGAAATCAAGTGACTTAACCCAATGAGGATGCTAAGGATTTCTATTATCTTCAAGAAAGATTTCTGAATTTTCCTCAACCAAATGCTCCTCTTTAGGTTCCCATACCATAGGGTCATCAAGGCAAAAGGTGATGGGGTGAGGACAAGATAAAATAGTTGATGGAGGTGGAACATAGGAAGTAAAATCAGATTGAGAATGAATTATAGGGGATCCTTTTCAAAGCTATTGAGGAAGGGGAGGTAGACCTTGGGCTAAAATAACTTGATTTTATTTGTTCCATTTGACAATTATTTTATTAAAATCTTATTTAGCTTGAGGAATCTCTTGATGAAATGTAATGGGATGTGTTTAGGTATAGGATCTTCTTTTGGGTCTAAACCTTCAATCACACCTTGACTTAGCAACTTCATCCTTGACTCTAACTCTCCAATTTTCTTGGATATATTATCTTAGAAAAGTATTTCTTTAATTTCATAGGAAACTACATGAAGATTAGGAGTACAATATGGATTTCATAGAAGACAAGAGGTCTCTTGAGGAAGGGTGGGAGGGGCTTTCATAGGATCAAATTCTTTATAAACATCACACTCTTTATCAAGAATTCTATCCTATTTATTTCCCCATGATTCCACTATCTTATTCCATCTTGGAATGTTAGTATTAGGAGTCTCTTATTTAGATAGTGATGCAATTTGAGGAGTGGGTGAGGTGCTCAAGATATTTGGAATCTCTTTAGGCTTGGATTCTCCACCTTATCTCCAAATTGGGATTTCATATGTAGAGGTCACTTCTTGAGGTGGGGATATAATGGGAGAGGAAAGTGAGGGCTTAAATTTCGATTCCTTTGTTACTAAGATTGATTTATTAATTTAAATATTGGCCAACTCAATATAACTATCAATATTTCCTTCAAAAACAAGATTTTTCTTCCCAACTCTCTCTTCTAGCTAATTGGGGAAAATATGGATTTGATAAGCTTGATTGGGATCATGAATAAGGGTCAAGTAGGACTGATAGAAATATTGGGGAGGTGGATATGAAGGATTTTAGGTTTGGTGAGTGTCATTCTCATGAATTTTTATCCTATCTTTTAAGGATGAAACTAGGCCACTCACATCTAACATCTCACTAGAGAGCCTTTGCCAATTGGATCTCTTAATAGGTGGTGACTCTATTTTGACCATCTCTAATGAACATCTCACCTTATGAATTAAATGGTTAGGAATATCTAGAGCATGTCCCCTTTTTGTGACAATATATATGATGTACTTCTCATAACCTAAGAGAATTTTCTTCAAAATGTAAATGGAATTACTTGAGAAGTGACTAGGTTGACTAGGAGGAGCAAAATATTGAGAAGCTGGTTATATGGATGATATAATTCATAACAAGGATGATAAGATTCATGTTGAAGTTGATAGGGATCATGAAATGGCTAGTAATATTCACACAAAGGTTGATGGGGAATGCCATAATCTTGAAATATCTCACCAACTTATGTAAAATAGTACTCAATAGCAAGGTTGGCCATGGAACATCATTAGGAAGCAAGAATAGAAGGAATGATTATCAAAAATATTTAAAATAAATATGTGGGATGATTGAATAACTAATGTAACTTTGGATTTTCCATTGATTCTTAGATAGGTGCCTGCAAAGGTTGATGTGTTGAAAGAAAACACCCAAAATATTTTAACTTCTTAGACTAAAATTCCCATCAAGCATTCCAAAAACTATTGTCACTTGTATTTTCACCCTTTGAGGAGATGTCTTAGATCTCCTCGTTGAAGTGGAATAATTTAAACACCTATAGGCTTGTGGGTAGTTTATGAATGAGGTAAATCTATAAATAGGGATAACTCCCTTGATGTACCACTTTGGATTACTATTAAAAATAAACATTGTGATGGAAAAGGAAAGAGATAACAAAAAACAAATTATCCTAAAGGAGGTGATAGACCAAATAAGTTGATGAATTTCAACTAGATGCATGTTACACATGAGAACAAAGGACTAACCAAACATACACTTCTTCAATTTGAATTTTCTCACATCAATGTTTCATTATGAGGTTATAGATGAATGTTTAGGCTAGGAGGGCTAGACAATAGGCCTTGAATGGAACTAGTTAATAGTATAACTCACTTAGCCTTGACACTTCCTATAACAATGCATATGACCTACAAGAAGAAGATGTAAATAGGTGAGAGAATGAGACAACATGCTAAGGAATCCATAGTCTTCACTAAGCAATATCCATCATTCATGTAGAAAAACTATGAAAAATTATGAAAGAGGAAAAAATATATAATCTTATTGATTAAATGGTATGTAAATGATCAAGTAGAGCATGAGTTACAAAGTCCAAAGTGGCTAGTTCTTATAGAACTTGAGAGAAACAAAAGAAGAGATATGACCAAAGGTCACAATACCACTAATAAATGTGATAAAATGAGATAATTATGTATGAAAAAGGGTGTCAAATTGAATATTTAAGGTTTATAGGTACAAGTGTCCATATAAGGCATGAAACTCATGAAAAGTGGCATGAAACTCTTTATGTTAGCCTAGAAAACTACCTTCAATATGCACACCTTTTTTAGCATTTCGAAAATAAATAGGGATAGTTTTGATGATTATAATGAGAGGTAATTATTTTGGACATGCCTCTCCATTCATTGGTTTTAGTCCTAATCATCTGGAATCTTCCCAAAATGAGCTATCACCATTTGTAGTCAAAATAACTCTTATTTTCCACACCCTACACACTTAGCCTCAAATTTTTATTTATCTTCACAAAAAAATACATAAAATATAGTGGATTAAATTTTTAAATACCCTTCATGGACTTATATGAATTAGGAACACCTTGATATCACTTTCACTTAGAGTTTTGACACTTCTAACTAGCTTGGTCACTATGCCAATTTTGACTAGCTAAGAAAAATAAACTATTAGAGGCACGTAATGGTTATTATGATACATTAAATTTATATGGATATTTATATTAAGTCTTAATATTCCATTCCATCTTATTATCATCTCTTGAAACCTCATGTACCCTGCATAATGCAAAAATAAATTAAGAAAACCATATTTGTACCCTATCCATATAGATTTTGTACAACTTATCCTAATGGTATGGATCAATAATTAGAAATATATATAATCCAATAATTTTTATACTAAAAATATGCCATTTTGGATCATTATCTCTCTAATTTCCTCAAACTAGTCACTAGCAAGGGTTTGGAAGGGTTTAGGTTTGTTTTACACTCTTAGGCTTTGTTCATAAAGGTCTAAAATTAAACCTTCAATATAGTGACAAAAAATCATTCATTAGGACCATTTACACAATCTCTAAATTTATTATATTTCCATTTAAATATTTATAAGAGATGTGAGTACTCAAAGTTACTCATTCGAGCCCTTTTCTCCAGTTTGCACAGACCTAAGTTGGGTTTTAGATCAAAAATTTATTTTGATGGATTTATCTAACATTTTTAGGATTTTAAACGTCTATAATGACCCTTTAAACATGATACAATACATTTATATTCTTAATTTATGTTAAAATGTAGAATGACTTCTCATTTGGGCAATAGGCCTAATCATGTCTAATAGCCTATATGTACCTTAAAGCCCAAAATGATTTCTTGATGGATTATATTTCATATAAATATCCTAAATAAATTTTTAGTGACTAAAAAATTTTTTAAAATAGATTATAATTCCTACCAATATCTTTAAGTGAATTTGGACCCCCATTTGGCTTTAGGTGTAAACCTTGCCTAGTAGGTCTGGCTACATGTTTAAAAAGACAAGGAACCTTGTTGAGTTTATTTCCTATAAGGATGGTTAATATTATTTTTTTAGGTTTTATATAACCTCTCACACCTCCTATTAATTTTTGACAATTGTTTGATGCATAATTTATCTCCCTTTCTCATAGGTTGTAGGATCTACGCATAAGGGAAGTGCCCTCTATCTAAGACAAAATAAAGTGCACTTCCCCTATTTTTATAGGAAAAAAAAATAGTTAATTATTCTACCCAAGTTTTGAGGACATTATAAATCAAAATTAAACTTTTTGTCATGTCATTTGACCTTGTAGAAACCAAAACATACTTTTATGAAGGCAGACTATACATGGTTTAGAATGTTGATAGTGCATTGATTGGTTTAAACTCTTTATTTTGCATGATTTTCATTGGTGAGATAACCTCCAAGTTATAAAAATCATGGTGGATATTTTATAATTTTTTTCATCACTCTAACCTATTACATACCTTTCACACTCCTATCTTATTAAAAACCATGTTTCAACTCTTAATTATGTTTCATGTCATGAAGGTACACTAGTAGATATTCATGCCTCTTTTAGATTGAGATAAAGTTTATATATCACTTTAGAGTCTCTTAGGATCATTAAATGTTTTTTTGGGATCATTTGGGATCATATTTATGCATTGAAAACATTCACACCTCACTCCTTAGGCCACTGCCTAACATGGTCAAACATAGTCAACTATGTTGGGAAAGGTGAAACAGTGTAGGTGGAGATTCTTCTCTTGAAATGTTTCACATTGCTATCCAATGTCATGAACTAATTCAAAACATATCTCATATACCAACCTAGGTGAATCTATCTCAAAATTCCATCATAGACTGTGCCATTACAGTCAGATGTAGGTTTGTATCTCTTTGTGAAAGGATACCTATAGGTGTAAATAGGGTTAAGACATTTCTTATCAATTCCTCTTGATGGTTTATTAGATCATAAACGTTATTTATATGACTTTTGTATATTGAGATAGTTAGATAATGAAGATAAAATATATTTTTAAACATGGGTATAGAGACCTCCTTTAGGAATCAGAACTGTAGGTGATCATTGCATGGATTTAGTGCATAAAAGCACAACATTAGACTCTCAAGTTTCTACCTTCTATTAGTTATTTTCCCTCATTATTTTGTAAAGTTAGTCTTCTATGTAGAGGATTTAATAAAAGTTCATTATATGCATCAAAATTCATTGGAAATGTTGTTTTATGATTCCACCAAAATGGCCTTAGGATTTTTTTCTATACTTCTAGGGATTTGATTCCTGAACTTGTAGTCATTACCTTCGAGGTTGATTTTTAGCTTTTTTTAGAGAACTATCACTTCAAAAAGTGTCTACCATGATCTTTCAACCCATTAAGACCCCAAATATGGTCTCACCAGATGCCTCATCACTTGAAAATGGCTATTTGGCTTTTGTTAAGCCTCCTATAGGTGGTTATGGTCATGTACAAGCAGTGGGTAGAATTTGAGTAATATACATTATCTTTGACATTTTATGATCTTTATGTCTATCTCAAAGATTTAAAATAAATTATTTCCATTATTAAGGCCTTTCTTAGCTTAAATTCTCCTTTTCAACATGTTTGGTCTTATGAGGGCACATGTAGGTGCATGTTAAGCTACTTGTAGGTAGTGAACATGATTGGTGTAATGGAAATTATATCATGAATTTGACCATATAATCATATCCATGCTCTTTCAAAGGGCTCAAATAATAGATCATTATCTAACAAGCTTGAGGAGATATTTTATACCATGTGTCAACATTTGAAAACTCCTATAGGCACATATCAAAGGCTGACTGAAAATGTAGATGACTGTGTCGATTTTGATAGTATCTCTTCATCCAAGTGAAATAATTTTAATTGATTGGATATACTATGGGAATTTATCAAATCTTTCAAAACCATAATTATGACTCCATGGACATTATTTATAACTTTACATAGCTTAAAAAATAATTGTGTAAGACAATCATTAAGCAAACTAGGTACAAGATGTTTTATGACTGCACCTTCATGGATTATGCTTTGGATGAAATAAATTTAGAAGTTAAATGGAATAAATAACACATTTAAAACATATAGAAGGACCTATGACAACCATCTAAAATTATTATCAAATCATGAAGATTTGTAAATGATGAAAACATGCATGTCATCTCAAATAAGATTAGTCTCCAAACCTAAGATGATTTGCCTACAAAAACACCTTATATCACTAAAAAAAGAATGGGAAGAATTTGAGGAGGGATTCAACATCAATTGGAAACAATATCATCAGGTAAATTGTACCAACTTATCCAAACCAAGGTAAAACTTATAGGGTACATATATTAGCAAGCATAAAAACACAATCAACATCATGAAGATAGTTAATAAATCACAAACAACCATTATTCAAAATATTATTATGGAAATGAATAAATCTAAGTACAATTTCACCTCCCAAAGGTGTTTGCCCTATCATTTCTCTAGCTATATATACCAAGCATAAACTTGCTGATTGGTTTTGTGTGTCTAGAAGGATGAAAAAGGAGAAAATTAATTTTATCCCAATATTAGCACTTTCATAGAATTTCAAACTTGGAATTGAGCTTGAGGAAGCTAAAGAGACATTCTTTAAACTTATCCCATGTGTCATAATCCCTTGTGGGTTGTATAAGTGACAAACTCTTCTCTTTTCCCAGGAAATTACCCTTTCTTCTACAGAACCTACCACTTTTAGTTATCAATAGTTGATTAAGACATATTATGACACATGGGGTGTGACATCATCCTTTAAACCCTTCACATTTCCCTTAGAGGTTGTACAAGTGATTTAATAATCATTTTGACCCTCAAAATGACTCAAAAGGATATAAGGACTAAAATGACAAATGACCGAAGCTAATGTGATATGTAATAACATAAAAATACATATAATACCCCCTATGACATAATATTAGACCTATAAAAACATCTAAAACTCAATTTTTAACCTATAGGTGTCCCAATTTGACCTACAAGGTCATATTTTATTAACACATGTCCCATTAGGTTATCTCTCATTGTAATTAAATAACCTATCTTTGTTATATATCCCTCTCTGTTATAAACCCATATATGTCTAAAACCTTAGCCTTCACCTCTTACTCTAATCTATATATCTGAGCCCAATAGTCATCTATCATTGGTGCTCTAGATGGCACAACAACATCATTAGGACATATCCATGTACCTATCCTTATAGTCCCTTGGACAACCTATGTATATTCATCAAAAACCATCAATGCCTAACCATCTCTACTATCCCTTCTTGCCTGATACTTGTATCTCTAAACCTTTCATGTCCATAGCTATGCCTATGCCTATGTGACCCTCTAAACTAACCCTCTCTTCCTAGGCCTCCAAATAGGTCTCAAGAATATCCTCAACCTCTTTTACCTACACCACCCTATATATCTAGATTTTTGTAACTCTAGAATCTTCCTCTAATCCCTCAGTTCCTTTATATTCCTCTAAACCTAGAGGATTCTTAAGAATTATAAAATTCCATTTTAATACCCCCCCATCCTATAAATAAACAAAAAAAGGTCTTTAATTGGAATAATTGGAAATACACTCTTACGACCTCACCTTTTTAATGCTTTGATATACTATTTAAACATTGTTGTTATCATTTGTATAACTGATTATTGTATTTATTTACCTAGTTAAACTATATTTTTGGATTTGATATGGTGATACTTCAACTATAGTTCGATGAGATATCTTGTTTTAATTTTTAACATGATGATGTATATACTACTTGATGTAATTAATATTTATTTTCATTTTATATTTTTTTATCAATTATCATTCAGGTACTACTAATGTATATTCATTGGTTACAATTACTGATATAAGAGCTAGGATCAATGTTGACATCAATATATTGGGGTATCAAAGTCATTTCTAGGCATTTAGATGAGTTATGATAGGTACCCATGTGTTTTCAATTGTTTTCTTACCATTAAACAGTCTTATCATTTTGTTTATGATGTCATATTTTATTTCATGGCTTTATCACATCTTATCTTTTGTACCCTATTACACCGTTGTTTGATTATTGTGTGATTATCATGGTGTTAATTGGTTCTATTATTCATGTTTTAAATAGTTCACTTTAAACTTATTCTCTCTCCTTTGCTAACTCCTCACCAACCCAAATTGGTTTGGACTATCCATTTCTAAGACATGGAAACCCTAAGGGACTTACCTAGACCTATCCCCATGACACCACCTCACATGGATTATCACCTTGGTCACTTTTTGTTTGATTATGGATTGGTTAATTCAAACATTATAACATTTAAATTATAGTTTAAATTTATTATTTCATTTTTTATAGGTTTTTAATCTTTCTAGATGGGTTGACTATTACATTTATTATTTTAGCATGGGGTCATCTTGGTAATTGGTCAAAGGCAATGGAGGGAGTTTATCTCTCCTCAAAATGAATGCCAATTTCATTGGGGTATGGGAAAGTTGGACGAAAGGAATGGGGAGTTAGTCAATGGTGGGTGGACTGGACATGGGTAGCAGAGACAAGTGTGAAAATGATGGAATAAAATATAGAGATTTGGCTTTGGTTTTTGATTTTTATGGCAATGATTTTTGGTTTTTATTGCTAGGTCAATTCCCTATGTAAAAAGAGAAGGTTATTCAATCATGTTTATACACTTTGATTTTATCATTGAGTTTTTATTATTGATTAAATTGAATTGGATAAGTCATTTTATGATTATAGTTATGGTTATGTATCTTTGAGTGAAAATTTATAAATATATTGGATGTTGTATATGCAACTGGGAAGATGTAAGACTTAAGAATGGGTATCCGATACCTAACAAGTTAAATGGATTTATCTTTTTCATATAAACTTGAAAAGGGGTTTGATATTTGTATATGGTTTTAATATAAAATTGGTTATGTCATGGCTTGGGTGTAAATAATTACCTTGGGGATTGCTTCTAATTTTTGAAAAGATTTTTTGTGTGTTTCATTATATTGTTTAAGTTCATGGCTCAGTATTGTTGAATTTTAAATTGGTTTTATATAATTTAGATTATTGACCCTACTACTCTAAGGAAATGATTGTGGATTTTAAATGGTATTGATTGTATGTATTTTTATTGTTATCAAATAGATGGGTTCAGTTTTGTTTAACCCTATACTTATATTTAAAGATTCATGTTGTTGTGTTTTGTTAAAGTTTGTTCAAACTGGGTATATCTCTAAATTGGGTTATGGTACCATGTTTAGTTTACTTCATTCTGATGTTTTTTAATATGGTTGAACTCTAGAAATTGATTCTAATTTTTTTATATTTATGGCTAAGTTTTTTATCATGCTGATGGGCTTCATTGAATGAATTATTAACTGGGTTTTCAAGACAAACTAGTTATTCACATTTTCTTTGTATAGCTTGATTCTTATATGTATGTATGTATATATAATGTACATGTATATGTAAATGTACATGTACATTTATATATGTATATGTGTGTGTTTTTGATTTGAATATCTTCTACGTGTTACCTTGACTGACATGATTTGTTGTGCCTGAGTTGTGGTTTTATTGAGGGTTTTAGTGTGTTTTATTTACTATTGATTATTGGGATATGGACAAAAGCCCTATTGGAATCATTATTTTATGACGGAGGGATTTAATTTAAAAATATAAGGCCATTATTGAGGTTTACTATTTATTAAGAATGTTTTAACCTAGATTTAAGATTTAAAGATAATATTAGATTGTGAAACTTCTTGATGATCCTATGAATCCAATATTCTGATTATTGACTTAATATTGATTTATAGAGATGAATGATTATTGGAGTCATTGCTTATTACTTTTGGAAATTATTTATATGGCTGAATTTATAATCAATGTGTCAATTGGCTTATTCATGTTGACTATTTTATTTTTTAACCCTGATAGACTGTGGCTTTGGCTGAGTATAGCTTGTTTTAAGTCATATGTTTTCAATTCATAGCTTATTGTATGCTTTTTCAATTATTCAATTATTGTGTAATATTTATTAGACTAGACTTAAATCGCAAAGTTGTAATCTCTGTGTTTATTAATATGGGATATGGATTGGTAGCTAGGATATTTATATGTTAAGCATACACTTGGAGGTTTTGTAAGTTGGCTTTTATGAATGTTATAGATATGGATTTAGTTTTTAAATCCATTGTTATATCCTTCGAGTAGCCTATAATGGATATCCTTAATCCTAATCTATAATAATGGCATGTTTAGTTATTTTTATCTTGTCTTGGAATGGTGTTTGTTTATCACTTGCCTATTTTACATCGTGTATTCTGTTAAGATGTCTAATGGTTCAAGAACATTGAATTACTCATAAATCCCTTCATGACCCTGGTTGTTGAAACCACCATCCAATTTATGGATGGGGTGTTAAGGGCTACTGATGTTTGTGCTCATATATCTAGTTGGGAAGGTTTGGTCTAATTTAATTATAGGCTACTCACACTACTAAATGATCTCATGGATAGGCATGTAGTAATTGGTAATAATTTGTTAAATTTTGTTTATCTACTGCTTAACTTAGTTGTTTATCATTTTCATATAGTATGATTTATGAGCATAGTTATAATCTAATTTCATTCTAATATTGGTTTAGTTACACTTAGTGATTATGATATGAGAATGTTGTATGTGAAAATGGATCATGCAGGGAAAGAATGTAATGAGCTTATAATGTTGATTATGTGGTAAGATGCTGAATTTACATTATGTTTTCTAAATTTAATCATTTGCATGTACTGGGTCTTATTCTAGGATATTAGATGAACATCATGACTATTTCTATCTTAGAATATTTCATTGATATTATTAGTGTGGTATTAACATCTTGTTAAGTTTATTATATTGTTTAGTTCTTTGACATGAGTACTATATCATAAATCTGAGTAAGGGTTTACTTATGCATATGTATTATTTATCTTTGATGTTTAAGCTTACATAAGTATGCTAGTTTGATTTGTTACGAAGTTAGAGTCTAACTTAAAATAACGTTCATTGATGAACCATTTACTTGATTCTCTTGTATATATATATATATATGTATATATATATATATATATATATATATATATATATATATATGTATATATATATATATATATACAAGAGAATCAAGTAAATGGTTCATCAATGAACGTTATTTTAAGTTAGACTCTAACTTCGTAACAAATCAAACTAGCATACTTATGTAAGCTTAAACTAGCATATATATATATATATATATATGTATATATATGTAAATCTAAATGTATATGTATATGTATATGTATATGTGTATGTATATGTGTATGTATATGTGTGTGTATATATATATATATATATTTATACACACACACACACATATATGTATATGTATATATACATATACATATACATATATATGTGTGTGTATATATATATGTATGTATATATACATATACATATATATGTGTGTGTGTGTATATATATATATATACACACACACACACACACATATATATGTATATGTATATATACATACATATATATATATATATATGTATGTATGTATATGTATATGTATATATATGTATATGCATATGTATTTATATGTATATATATGTATATGTATGTGTGTGTGTGTGTGTGTGTGTGTCTATATATATATATATATACATATGCATATGCATATACATATACATATACACACACACACACACACACACACACACACACACACACACACACACACACACACACACACACACACACACACACACACACACACACACACACACACAATGTTCATTGATGAACCATTTATTATATATGTTTGTTTAACCATTGAGGTAGTAAAGAATATAGAAATATCTCATTAGATGTTTTCAGCATATATATGGAATATACAAACAAGCCAAGTTAAGCTTGTTACTAGCCTTTATGGAAAGCATAAATGGAATTATCTCTTACATACCTCTGACCTATATGGATTTCTATAAAGGTGTGTACTTTATTGTTAAGTAGTCTATTGTTTTTAATTTCTTTTCTTAAATTTTTAGTATTATCTAAATTGCTAAAACGAATAAAGTTTTGAGCTCGATTACTATGTTAAGGGTTACCTAGTATATAAATAAGATAAATTAAATTCTCGAATGAATTTTCAATGATTAGATGAAAGAAGTTATTTTAGATTATTTTTATTATGTGACATAATTAGTTAGGGTTGTATTCTTCCATACTTACTATTGATATGAATGAAATGATGGTTGAATGTATACATGTTGGACTCCCTTCTTATGAATTGATAATACTATCATCTTCTTGTTGTTGGCTGGAATTGAATGCACACCTCTATGTCATGACATGCCCAAACATTTATTTTTTAAGATTTATTTAAATGGAATATTTTATTTGAGTTCTACTCAATTGATACTTGGCTATAAATTCTTGTTATGAATATGATTCCTTCTAATTATATGAATTATATATATGTTCAAATCATGTGGAAACTTTGATGCATATATCTTTCCTATATTGGTTCACATTGAAACCTATTTTATGCATGCATAATTTATACTTGTTCATATTAGAAACATATTACTCTACTATGTTTAATCATACTTGGAAAGATTTTGTACAAAGTTGGGTTTCTTCTTTGATAAACTCTTTATTGTAGGAGAGGTTAATGACTTAGTTGTTTACTATTCTTAATAGTTTTCTGAGTAAATTTATGGATAAAAGATAATTAAGTATAAGTGAAAGTTACATGGACTGGTTATGACTTTTTACTTTTAACCTTATAGTTGATTGAATAACCAATGTTAAATAGAATATACTCTTAGCTGTAATATACTTCAATTACATCAATTCATCCTTTATTAATTATAATGCATTAGTTATTTTCCAATATAATATAATTTACATAGTTTCAATTATAGGCTATCATTATATCTTATATGATAATGAATGAATTTGATCATAAATCATATCATTATTGAGTTGATTAGATAGCAACATTCATGCTTATGAGTTGCAAAATTTGTGAGCTTAATGAAATATTTTGGAAATGGTGTAATGACCTTTATGCCATGAGTAAAATGACATCCTCATCTGGTAACACTTGAATAATTACTTATGATGTTTTGGTTTTTAGTCTGTTTCATGTTGTACTTTCTTTAAGCAATGATAAATTCTATTGTATGCTTATAGGAATTTAGTACAATATGGATATGTTTGAATTAATTGTTGGTTACTACTTATGATTAAAATTTAAAATATCATACCTATTATCAATTAATGAAACATAATATCTTATTCTCATTTCATAGACCTGTTATAACCAAATGATAACATAAGAGGTTCAACGTTATCTTTTTTGGTTAGGATGAATTTGACTATTGAACTATCCTCAAGTAAAACCAAAACCCACTTAGGTGAGTGAGGTATTTAATGATGGATAAGGACCTATAAATGTTCCTATGTGTAATAATGAGTACCGTATATGGATCTTTACACGTATCCATGTATTCATGCATCGATACACCCTAAACCCCATAAACACCCTTTAGCTAAACTACTTCCCCATAGTATCCTTTGTGAGTAATTACCCCTAGCTAATTATCTCAAATCACCTCCTTTAGTTTTGGTTGTGTTTAGATAACTAAAATAAATGATTATCACTTTATTTAGTAAGTGAGGTGTTGGGTCCAACATGTAATCCAAAAACTTAATCTGATATAGAATTCCAATTATTTTTTTGGGGGTTTACATCTAGTATCAGAGCAGTGTTCTACTCTAAGGATATTTGGGAACAAATATTTTTTTAAATCTAAAATCTATTGATTTATTACCTTTAACTTCTCAAGATGGTTAGAATGAGGTTGTGAAGTGCCAAAATAAAAAATAACCTATACAATGTTAATTTAGTTAGAGATAGAGGTAAAGGTCAAGGTAGGGGTCATCATGGCCATAACCTCAACCAAAATCATGAGAAATTTCCCATAAATAACATTGTTATTACCAATTAGGTTTCTAATGCTGATGCAGTTGGTGAGAATGCAATCGACAAGCATGAGTATAACCTTAGTGGAATTTTGATATCCCTTATCACTTTGTAAGGAAATATTGACATCCAAGAATAAAACCTAAATAATACTAAAGGAGTATCCAAAGAAGAAGTACCCAAATTGGAAATGGGCCAATTATAAATATAAGTAATCAAAGAGTTGCCTTTAACCATGGTTAACGTAATCATCAAAAAGATAAAAAAACCTTTTGCCACCTACCTTTTTTTGATGAGGAATCTAGTGACGCAACTGATGCATGGTTGGTTCACTTAAAAGAATACTTTAGCTTGCATAACATGGAATCAAATGTGGAAGAAAGGGTGGTAGCTTATAAATTAGATGGACCCATAACCTTGTGGTGGAATCACCTATGTGATATTGAAGAATATCAACTAATGGATCTGACTTGGTGAGTTTTTGAACCCCATTTTTGGTAAAGAAACATAAATTCCAATTACAAGGAGTAAAAAATCACAAATTTTTAGCCGTTAAAGTAGGAAGACATGTCTATTGCTGAATGTGAGAATAAGTTTTTAAACTTGTTACACCATGTGAGCTACATACATGATGAGGAAACCAAGATCACTAAATTCAAACATAGGATCAAAGAGGTATTGATGTATGATGTTAATGTGATAAACTTGAGAACATTGGAAGCAAATGTTGAACTAGGTTATAGGGTTGAAGAAATAGATAAGTCTCACCAAAAGGCAAGGCAGGAATTTAAATCAAACACGCAATAATCTAAATCCAAAGGCCTTTCTCCCATGAATACAAACTTTAGAAAATCAGACCAGATCATAGATTTACTATTATATTAAGAATTTTAAAATTTTTTCCAATCAGACCAAAAATTTCAAGTCTCATGGTTCCTTTAAAATAGGTTCTTTTAAGAAAGAACAACATCAAAACAATTAATTTGGTTCATCCATGGGTACTAATACTATTCTGATATCTTCATCTAAACCACTTATTTGTTAGGAATGTGGTGATAACCACTATAAAAGAGATTGTCCCAAGATAAAATTGGGCCAATCAAACAATTATAGAGTGTATGCTACTATGGACAATTGTAGTGTTGATTTACAAGCTACCCCAATAGAAACCAAAGGTACTATTAATGGGTTTTTTTAACTATTTTGATTGATTTAGGTGGAACCAATTGTTTTATATCTCTTAATGCTACTATAAAATGTAAAATTGAACCTATATTGATAAGAGAAGATTGGGAGGTTGAGTTAAGTATCATCACAGGGTTATTTATTCTTGAATGCTTAAGACACATTGAAATTGATCTTGGCATATTATAAACCAAGGTAAATCTATTTCTAACAGCTTTGGGGTCTTATGATCTCATTCTCAGAGTCAATTGGCTACAAGAACACCAAGCCACACTTCATTATATTGGTAAAAGAGTATAGTACATTAATGACCTTAACCAACTTATAGAAATACAAGGTATTCAAAGGCATAAAAGGTGAAAGACATTTTCATCCTTGTAGTTGAAAATGTCTATTAGAAAGGGATCCAAACTTTATGAAATTTAGTTGCAAGAATTACCTAAAGATAAGGAACTAATTCACATAGATTTTCCTATCTGTAATGAGTTCATGGAATTTTCCACAAAAAGTTACCTAGATTACCACATAAACATGAATTTGACTTTTAAATTGATATAATATTAGGAGTTTCCCCTAAATCTAAGGTTCCCTATTACATGAGTGTGGTTAACCTATAGAGATTAAAGGTATATTTGTCAAAACATTTGGAAAGTGGAAGAATTTGACCAAGTGTGTCTCTTTTGGATGCTCCAATGGTCTTTGTCAAAAATAAATATAGAACATTAAGACTATGCATTGATTACTACCTATTTTTTAATAGATGATTCATTTGATCAAATTAATGGTGCAATAATCTTCTAAAATATTGATTTAAGATTAGGTTACTATCGGCTAAGGATCAAAGAAGAAGACATTCTTAAAATAGCCTTTTGAAATCAGTATGGACATTATGAGTTCATGGTACTACCATTTGGCTTAACCAATGATCCTATAACATTTATGAACCTTATGAACAACATGTTTCGAGACTTTTTAGATAAATTTATGTTGGTGTTCCTTGGTGATTTTCTCATTTACTCTAAGAATGAAGTTGAACATGATTAACACCTTCATTTAGTCTTGCAGAGACTAAGACAATATAAACTATAAGGAAAAATCTCTAAATGTGAATTTTATTAATATAAAATTCATTACTTGGGCCACATTATTTTTAAGGATGGAATTATTATATATTTAATAAAGATAAAAGCCATTCAGGATTAGCCTGCTCCTACAAATGTGCATGAAGTGCACATCTTCATGGGATTGGATGGTTATTAGCAACAGTTTGTGAAAAAAGAAAATAGCATAGCCCATCTTATCACTTATTTGTAACACAAAGAGAGTAAATTTGTATGGACACATCAATGTGAAGAGGATTTTACAAAGTTTAAAATGTTACTAAAAACAACACCTATACTTATTATTTTGGACTTGAATAGTAATTTTTAGGTATCGAGTGATGTTTTTAAGGAAGGTTATGGAGGCATCTTGACTCAAGATGGTAAATTTGTGGCTTATGAGTTAGGTAATCTCAAGGAATATGAAAATAACTATCCCACACATGACATGGATCTTGTTGCCATTATCCATGCTCTAAAATAATGGAAACATTTTCTACTAAGAAAATATTTTAGGGTGAAGTCTGATCACCATAATATGAAATAATTATTCTCTCAAGATAATTTAAATACACACTAGTGTAGATGGATAGAATTTTTAATAAATTTTGACATGGACATATCTTATGTCAAGGGCAAATAAAATTGTGTGGATGATATACTCAACAAACACACGTACCTTGATTCCTTGTGAATTCTACAAGAAAAGTTTATAAGTGTTGTGTTATAATAGTATCTTGCTAATGAATTATACCATAATTTAAGAGCAAGTTTAGTTGATGAGTCTATAATAATGAACTTTGTTATTTTTCATGTTAAAATAGAAGGCATTGTATGACCAAAAATAAAATTTGTGTACTTAGGTTGGGTGACTTAATAAATTTTGCATTAAAATAAGTGCATAAAACACCTCATTATGCTTATCCATGTGTCACTAAGATGATACATGAGTAAAAATACTTCATTTTGGGCCTAGAATGAATCATAGTGTCATTGATTTTGTGATGAAATTCTTGGAATGCTAACTAGTTAATGCTGAGCATTGTCATCATGTAAGTTTTTTGTACCTACATGATTATCCAAGAATAAAGTGGGTTATAATCTCACTTGATTTTATTGATGCGATGAATAAGTCATGCATCAAACATGATACCATACTTGTAGTAATTGATAAGGCCACTAAAGTTGGCCACTTCATTACTAGAAATCTAATAGATGATGCTTTTATGTTTATAAAAAGTTTCATGAAAGAAGTGGTTAGACATCATGTCATACCTAAAGTGATTATTTGAGATCATGAAAAATTATTTACATCAAGGTTTTGGTGAACTTTAACTTCATCCTTTAGAACATTGTTAAATTTCAATTCTTAATATTATCTGGAAATAGATGTTTAAATTAAAAGGCTCAATTAGGTGGTTGAAGACATGCTATGAATGTATGTTATGACCAATACATTAAATTGGAAGATTATCTCTATTTGGTTGAGTTTGAAAATAATAATTCCTATTATTCTATAATAAAACGACACCTTTTAAAGCTTTATATGGGCAAAAGTGGAGAATTCCACTTGAATAAGATAGCTTTCAAAATAGGGCTATTGTTGGCCCTAATTTATTGATAGAATATGAAAAACAAATTAAATTAATATGATAGAATCTAAAAGTGGCATCTGATTGGTAAAATAGTTATGTTGATTATATTGAGATTGCACGTGAATTTAGCATGGGTGACAATGTTTTTTCTGCATGATAGACCACAAAAAAATTCAATAAAGTTTGGTAAAACTTCCAAGTTAGCTCTATGTTTTATCAAGCCCTTCAAAATTGTGGTGAACATTAGTCTTATTGACTATTGGCTAGCTCTTCTTCCTTCTCTATCAAAGATTCAGGATGTATTTAATTTTTACTTACTAAAAAAATACATGCCTAATCCCTCTCATGTTTTGGATTGGAGACATCTACAAGCAATGGAAAAGGAAATGATCCAGCTAGAACCGATGAGAATTCTAGACCATCATAGTGTTAAATTGTGAAATAGGGACATACAACAAATTTTGGTTCAATGGCACCTACTAAGCAAAAGAAGTGTTAATTGGGAAGATGCACATATTTTTAGGAAGCATTAAGCATGGTTGTTTGATTAGTCATCAAGATTATTACCTTTTAAGGGGGAGGATGTTATGACCTTAACTTTTAAATTCTTTAATACACTATTTAAACATTACCACTATTATTTAACTAACTACTTCATTTATTGACTTAGGTAGACTATATTATTGGATTCAATGTGGTGATATTTCAACTATAGTTGATGGAATATCATGTTTTAATTTATACACATGATGATATGTCCACTAATTGTTGTAATTAATGTTTATTTCAATTCTATATTATTATATCTATTATCAGTCAAGTACTATTGATGTATATTTGATGGTTATAGGTGTTGATATATGAACTAGGCTAGATGTTTACATTAGTACATTAGGGTATTAAAGTGATTCTTGGGGATTTGGATGAGTTCTGATAGGTATCCATGTATTTTTGATTAATTTCTTGCCATTGGCTAGTCTTTTCAATTTGTTTTCATTGTCCTAATTTATTTCATGCATTTTTTCCATCTTGTCTTTTATACCTTGTCACACCACTCTTTGATTATTGGATGATTGTCATGGTGTTTGTTTGTTCTCTTGTTCAAATTTGAAATAGTCCTCTTCAAAATTCTTCTCTATCCTCAAAAAAATCTTATCCACATCATATTTATTTGGACTATCCCTTGTTAATACTTGTACACCCTAATGGACGTATGTGGGCATGTCCCCATGACCCCTGCTACATGGATTATCATCCTGGTTACTTGGTGTTTGATTGTGGCTTAGTTAATTAAAACCATATGACATTTGAACATTTAAATTATATTTTAGATTTATTATTTTTATTATTTTTATTATTTTATTATTTAAAGATTTTCAAACTTCTTAAATGCATCAATTATGACTATTGCATTTATGATTTTAGTATAGTGGTTAACTTGGGAGTTGGTCAATGGTAATGGAGGGAGTTTCTCTCTCATCACAATGAATGTCAAATTCAATGGGGTATGGATAATTTGGATGGAAGGAGTGGATAGTTAATCAGTGATGGGTGTATTGGATGTAGGTAAGAGAGATGAGTGGGAAAAGGATGAAAGAAAATATAGACATTTGGATTTGGTTTTTTGTTTTTTTATGGTTGTTTTTGGGTTTTTTTAGGTCATTATATTGTGTAAATAGAGAAGGTTATTTAGGCTTGGTTACACACTCTTCTCTCATCATTTTGTTCTTATTATCCACTATGTTGAATTGGATAAGTCATTTTATGACTGTAGTTCTAGTTAATTGTCTTTGAGTTAAAATTTATAAATATATTTGATGTTGCATACGTAACTAGGAAGTCGTAAGTCTTCTAGATGGCTATCTAGTGCCTAATTAGTTAAATCAATTTATCTTTTTCAAGTAAACATGAAAAATGGGTTATATGTTGCTATCTATTTTTTAATATAAAATTTTTTATGTTACACCTTAGGTGTATACCATTACCGTAGGGATTTATTATAATTTATGGAAGATTATTTTGTCTATTTTTTTATACTGTGTAAGTTCATGGATCAACATTATTGAATTTGATGTTGTGTTATAACCTAGATGTGTATAATTTGGGTTTGACCATAATACTCTAAGAAAATGATTATGGGTTTTAAATGGCAGTGACTGTATTCATTTTTATTGTTATCAAATAGATGGGTTCAATTTTTTTTGGCCCTATACTTTTATTTAAAGATTCATGTTGTTGTGTTTCATTCTATTTTTCTTGAACTAGGTATATTTCTAAATTAGGTCATAGTACCATGTTTAATTGAATGCATGTTATTATTTTCTATTATGGTTGAAGTCTAGAAATTGATTTGGATTTATTTATATTCTACTGATGGGTTTTTTGGAATGAATTATTAACTAGGTTTTCAAGCTGAACTGGTTATTCACGTTTTCTTTATATAGTTTGATTATTCTATGTGTGTGTGTGTGTGTGTGTGTTTTCAATTTGGAGATCCTCTATATGTTAATTTGAATGGCAAGATTTGTAGTGGTTGAGATGTGGTTTTATAAAGGGTTTTTCTATTTTTTATTATTTACTGACCATTAGGATATGTTAGGATCAATATTTTATGATAGAGGGTTTGAATTTAAAAAATATAAGACCATTATTGAGGTCTATTATTTGTTAAGAACATTTTAACCCTATTTTAAAATTTAGGGATCATATGAGGTCATGAGACCTCATGATGATACCACAAATCCAAAATACTGATTCTTGACATATAATTAATTTAAAAAGATGAATGATTGTTGGAATCATTGCTTGTTATTTTTGGAAATTATTTGTATGGCTAAAGTCATAATGAATGTGTCAACTAGATTATTCATGTTAATTGTTTTAATTATTAAACCCTGATGGACTATGGCTTTGATTGTATAAAACTTGTTTTCAATCGTATGTTTTCAATTCATACCTTATTTATGCTTGTTAGATTATGTTATTGTTGTATAGTCATTCTTCAACTAGGATTAAATGGTTAAGTTGTAATCTATGCTCTTATGAGCATGGGATATGGATTGGTAATCAAGATATTTATAGGTTGACCATACCCTTGGAGGTTTTCTAGGTTCACTTTTATAAATGTTATGGACAAAGAATTAGTTATTAAATATATTTCTATATCCTTTAAACATCCTACAGTGGATATACCAAGTCTCAATTTATAACAATGTTAGGTTTGGTTATTTTTGTCTCATCTTAGAATGGTGTTTGTTTATCACTTACCTATTTTACATGTTGTATTATGTTGAGTTGACCGATGGTTTAGGAATCTAGACTTGCTTGAAATCACTTCTTGACCCTAGTTCCAGAAACTACCATCTAGCTCATAGATGGGTTGGCAAGGGCCACCAATGGTTAGGATCATATGGCTAGTTGGGAGGGTTTGGCTTGATTTAATTATAGGTTGATTGTACTCTTTGATAATCTCATATATAGGTATGAATTAATTGGTAATAATTTTTTAAATGTTGTTTCTTTACTTCTTAATTTAGTGGTTTATAATTTTCATATTATATGATTTCTAATTGGAGTTATAATCTAATTTCATTTTGATATTAGTCTAGTTATACTCGATTATTATGATATGCTAACACTGTATGTGAAAATAGATCACATGAGGAAAGAAAGTTTTGATTTTATAATGTTAATTATATGGTAAGATGTTGAAGTTACATTATGTTTTTTGAATTTAATCATTTACATGTATAGGGTTTTATTCTAGGATGTTAGACTAACATCATGACTAGTTTTATATTAGAATATTTCATTGATATTATTAGTGTGGTATTAACCTCTTGTTAAGTTTATATGACATTGTTTAGTTTTGGGACATGAGTACTATATTGTAAATTTGAGTGGGGGTTTACTTATGCATATATATTATTTATACTTGATGTTTAATCATAAATAATTATGTTGTTTGGATATGTTAAAAGTTAAAATCTAACTTGTAATAATGTTCATAGATGAATTGTTTAGCTAAATCTACTTATAGTGTGTATAGAAATTTTTTTTAGACCCATCCTTCCACCAAAAACTCCCTTTGTCTTATAAACTAAAAGGGGAATTGATTTCATTAAATGGATTTTATAAATTATTCTTTGGATAAATATTTCACCTAATAAACGTGTTGATATTGATCAATTATATACCTCACCTGATGTCTACACACACATGCACGTGCGTGCGCGCACACAGATGCATGCATGCACACACACATGCAAGCACGCACACACGCATACACACACACACACATGATATTCTTATATTTCTTGGTTTAACCATTGAGGTAATAAAGAATATGGAGATCTCTCATTTGATGTTTTTCTCTTGTATATGGAATATATAAAAAATCTCAATTAAGATTGCTACTAGCATACATGGAAAGCATAAATGGGATTCTATCTCTTTCATACCTTAGATCTATTTGACTATGTATAAAGGTGTGTACATTATTGTTAATTATTTTATTATTGTTGATTTCTTTTCTTAAAATTTAAGAATAAGTTTCATTACTAAAATGATTAAAATTATAAGTTAAATTACTATGGTAAGGGTTGCCTAGTATATAAATAAGTTGAAATTAAATTCTAGAATGAATTATCAACGAGTAGATGAAATAAATTATTTTAGATTACTTGTATTATGGAACGTAATTAGTTAGTGTTGTATTTTTCTATGCTTACTATTGATACAAATGAAGTGATCACTAGATGTTTACATGTTGGACATCCTTATTATGAGCTTAGTATACTATAATATTTTTCTTGTTATTTGGAATTGAATACACACTACTATGTCATGAGATGTCCAAACATTTATTTTGTAAGATTTCTTTAAATAAAATGTTTTATTTGGGTTCCACTTAGTTGATAATTTGCTGAAATTTCTCATTTGAAATAAGATTTCTACTGGTTGTATGAATTCTTTATATCTTCAAGTCATGTGGAAAATTTGATGCTTATATATTTCCTATACTAGTTCACATTGAAACATGTTGTATGCATGCATAATTTATACTTGTTCATATTAGAAGCATATTACTCTATTATGTTTGGTCATACTTAGAAATATGTTGTATGAAGTTAGTTTCCTTATTTGATAAACTTCTTATCGTAGGAGAGGTTAATGACTTACTTATTTACTATTATTAATAGTTTTCTATGTAAATGTATGGATGGAAAATAATAAAGTATAAGTGAAAGTTACATGGGATGATTATGCTTCCTTCAAATATTAACCTTATAGTTGATTGAATAATCAATGTTAAATGGAATATACTCTTGGTTGTAATATAACTCTATGACATTAACTCCTCCTTTATTAATTATAATGCACTGACTATTTTCCAATATAATATTGTTTATATAGTTTCAATTATAGGCTGTCATTATATATTATCTGATAATCAATGAAATTGATCATAAATCATATCATTATTGAGTTGATCAGATGGTGCCATCCATGCTTATGAATTGGTCAGTTTGTGAACTTAATAGAATATGTTGGTAATGGTACAATGACATTTAGGTCATGAGTAAGTTGACAACATCAGCTTGTAGCACATGAATAAATACTCATGATGTTTTGGTTTTTAGTTTGTTTAATGTTGTAATTTCTCTAAGTAGTGATGAATTCTACCATATACTTATGGAAATTTAGTAAAATTTGGAAGTGTCTAAATTGATTCTTGGTTGCTACTTATGAATAAAATTTAAGATATCATATATTTTGTGAATTAATGAAGCATCATATCTTGTTCTTATTTCATATTCCTATTATAACCAAATGATAACATAGAAGGTTTAGAGTTATCCTTTTCAGTTATGTTAAATTTAACTATCTAACCATTGTCAAGTGAAACTAAAACCCACTAAGGTGAGTGACATATTTAATGAGGGATAAGGACCTATAAATTATCCTATGTGGAAAAATGAGTGCCACACATAGTGATCAATACCTATCCATGTATTCATACATCAATATGCCATGAACCCCATAAACACCATTTAGGCAACCTACTTCCCCATATCGTCCTCTCTGAGTAACTACCCGTAGCTAGTTATCATAGATCACCTCCTTTAGTTTTGGTCAAATATACATAAGTATGCTAAATGAGTATCACTTGCTTCAACAAGTGAGGTGTTGGGTCCAACATGCAATCCAAAAATGTAATTATAATTTTTTTTGGTTATTTCATTTGGTATCAGATCATTATTTTTCTCTATGTAAATTTTTGAATGAATATTTTTTTAAGTCTAAAATCTATTGAGATATTACTTGTATCTTCTTAGAATGGTTAAAACTATCTCTAGCAGTGGTAACATCTGCAATAACCTATACATTGTTAATTTCAGTTAGAGATAGAGGTAGAGGCCAAAGTAGGGGTCATCATGGTTGTAACCCCAACTGGAGTCATGAAGAACTACCCATAAATAATGTTGATAGTAATAATGAGGTTTCTAATGCTGATAAAGTCGGTGGGAATTCAAATAATAAGTATGAGGAAATCCTTAGTGGAATTTGGATGGCCCTAAATAGGTCACAAGGAAAGATCAATAGCCAAGAACAAAAACTAAATAATCTTGAAGGAGTTTCCTAAGAAGAAGTACCTAGATTGGAAATAGGCTAGGTAGAAAGACTAGTAATCTAAGAGATAAATTTGACCATGGTTGATCTATTCATCTGAGAACTAAAGACACTTCCACCATTTAACTTTTCTAGTGAAGAATTAGGTGATGTAATTAACGCATGGTTGGTTCACTTACATAAATACATTAACCTACATAACATGCCATAAATGTGAAATAAAGGGTGATAGATTATTAGTTGGTTGGACCTACAGCCTTATGGTGGAATCACCTTGGTTCTATTAAAGGATATTAGTCAATGGATATAACTTGGTAATTTTTAGAACTTAGTTTCAACAAACATATCTGAATGCCAATTATAAGGAGCAAAAAATCATTGAATTTCAATGGTTAAAGTAGGAAAACATGTCTATTTCTGAATATGAGAACAAGTTTTTAAATTTGTTACATCATGTGAATTACATGCATGATGAGGAAACCAAGATCACTAAATTCAAACTTGGGATCAAAGAGATGTTGATACATGACATCAATATGATAAATAGGATAACCTTATCAACAAATATTAAATCAGCTTATAAGGTTAAAGAAAAAGAGAAGTCTCACCAAAATGCAAAGAAGGAATTCAAATCAAACAAGGAGTAATTTAAATCAAAAGATCTTTTCCCATAAATAATTAATCTAGAAAATTAGACCAAAATTGTAAATTTGTTGGTAATAATAGGAATTTTAAGAATATTTCCAATCATACCAAAAATTTCAAGTCTCAATGTTCATCTAAACTATATTATTTAAAGAAGTAACATCACCAAAACAATCATCATGGACTAGTTATGGGTGCTAATACTATTTTGATAGTTTGATCTAGGCCTATTGATTACTAGGAATGTGGTGATAACCATTATAAAAAGGAGTGTCCCAAGCTACAATTGGTCCAATCCACCAATCACAAGGTGTACACTATTGTGGATAATCGTAATGTTAATTTGCAAGCTACCCTAATAAAAACTAGAGGTAATATTAATGGGTTTCCCTCAACTATTCTAATTGATTCAAGTGCAACCAACTTTTTTATATCTCCTAATGTTGTTACACAGTGTAAAATTGAACTTGTATTGATTAGAGAATGTTGGGAGGTTGAGTTATATACTATTAAAATGGTACCTATTATTGAAATCTTAGAAAAAAACTAAAATTGATATTAGCATCTTCAAAACCAAGGTAAATCTATTCCTAATACCTTTAGGTACTTATGATCTCCTCCTTATAATAGATTGGTTGCAATAACTCCAAGCCACTCTTGATTGCATTGGTGAAAGAGTTTAGTGCATTAATGACCTGGGGAAACTTATTGAAATGCATGGTATTCAAGGGCCTATAAGGTAAAAGACACTTTCATCCTTACATCTAAAAAGGGTTGTTATAAAGGGATCTAAGATATACATAGTTTAGTTGCAATAATTACTTAATGAAAGGGAAATACTTCATGCAAAATTTCCTATCTTGAATAATTTCATCGATGTTTTCCCAAAACTTTATCTAGATTATTGCATAAGTATGAATTTGAATTTTCAATTGATATAATGTTGTGATCTACCCCTGCATCTAAGTCTCCCTATCACATGAATGTAGTTGATGTGTAGGAATCAAAGGTATAATTACAAGAACTTTTAGACAGTGGAAACATTCAACCAAGTGTGTCTCCTTGGGGTGCTCTAGTGGTCTTTGTCAAAAATAAATATCTAACATTGAGACTATGTATTAATTACCACCTATTTAATAAGTTAACAATATAAAATAGATATTATTTTCCAAGGATAGATAATTTTTTTAATCAAACGAAAGGTCCAAAAGTCTTCTTAAAGATTAATTTAAGATCAAGATACCATTACCTAAAGATCAAAGAAAAAGACAATTAAAAAGTAGCCTTTAGAACTTGGTATGGACATTATGAGTTCGTGATACTATAATTTGGCTTAACTAATGATCTTGCAACATTTATGAACCTTATGAACAATGTGTTTAGAGACTTTTTTGATAAATTTGTGTTGGTTTTTCTTAATGATATTCTTATTTACTCTAAGAATGAACCTGAATATGATCAACACCTTCATTTAGTCTTAGAAAGACTAAGGTAACATAAATTGTATGGAAAAATCTTTAAATGTGCATTTTATGAATATGTAATTCATTAATTAGGCTAAATTATTTCATAGGATGGCATTATTGCATATCTAGAAAATATAAAATCCATTCATGATTGGCTTGCTCCTATAAATGTGCATGAAGTAAACAACTTCATTGGCTTCGTTGGTTATTACTAATGGTTCATTGATTTTTTTTCTAAAATTGCCCAGCCTATCACTTATTTATAGTTTAAAGGGAATAAATTTGTATAGATGACTCAATGTGAAGAGGCTTTTTTAAAGTTGAAAGTGTTGCTAAAAAAATACTTATACTTATTATTTAGACCCAAACGATAATTTCAAGGTGTGGGATGATGTTTCTAAGGAAGGTTATAGAGGTATCTTCACTCAACATTATAAATTTATGTCTTATGAGTCATGTAATCTCAAGGAGTAGGAAAATAAATATCCCATACATGACATGGAGCTTGATTCCATTGTCCATGATCTAAGACAATGGAAACATTTTTTACTAGAAAAAACTTTCAAGTTGAAGTCTGATCATCATAACATGGAATACTTGTTCTTTCCAGATGATTTAAATGCATGCTAGTGTAGATGGCTAGAATTTTTAATAAATTTTGACATGGACATATCTTATGTCAAGGGTAAGAAAAATCATTTCGCTGATGCACTCAGCAAATGCATGTACCTTTCTACCTTGTTAACTCTGAAAGAAAATTTTAGAATTGTTGTGGTAAAATAGTAGTTTTCTAATGAATTATTCCATGATATAAGAGTAAGTTCAGTTAATGAGACAATAGCAAAGAAGTTTGTTGATTTTTATGTTGAAATAGATGGCCTTGTAAGGCACCAAAACACACTTTATGCACCTTGGTTGCGTGACTTAATAAATTCTATGTTAAAAAAAGTGCATATAACACTTTATTATTCTCATTCAAGTGTCACAAATATGATACATGAACTGAAAAGCTTTATTTTAGGCCTAAAATGAAGCACTTAAAATGTGAATGGGTTAAGGTTGGGCATTGCAATCTTTGAGGGTTGTTGTACTTTCATGATATTCTAAGAGAAAAGTGGGTTGTAATCTCATTTGATTTTATTGTGAGGCTACCTAAATCATGAAACAAACATGATATCATACTTACATTAATTAATAAGGCCACTAAAGTTTGCCATTTCATTTCTATAAATATTATGGATGATGCTTCCATGTTTGTAAAACATTTCATGAAAGAAGTGGTTATATTTCATGACATACCTTAAGTGATTATTTTACATCATGATAAATTATTTACATGAAGGTTCTGGGTAACTTTTACCATAACCTTTGGAATGTGATTAAATTTTAGTTCTTCATATCATTTAGAAATGGATGGTCAAACTTAATGGCTCAATTAGGTGGTTCAGGACATGATGTGAATGTATGTTATGGACCAAAAAGTAAAATGGGAATATTATATCCATTTGGTTGCATATGTATATAATAATTCCTATCATTCTAAAATAAAAATTTCACATTTTGAATCTCTATATTGGCAAAAGTACAGAACTCCACTTGGTTAGGATAGTTTGGAAAATAAGGTTATTGTCGGCCTTGATTTATTGCTAGAATATGATAAATGGATGGAATTAATATGTTATATTTTTAAAGTGGCATCCAATTGGTAAAATATTAATTCTAATCAAAAGATTACTCCACATTAATTTATCATGGGTGATAAATTTTTTATACGTATTATATCATAAAAAGTTTAAATAAAATTATGTAAAATTGCCAAGCTAGCTTCATGTTTTGTCAATCCCTTTGACATTATGGAGAAGATTAGTCCTTTTTCCTATAAAATGGATCTTCCTCCTTCTCTATCAAGGATTCATGATGTATTTCATATTGTTTTACTAAGAAAATACATACCAAATCCCTCTCATGTTTTGGATTGAAAGCATCTATAGGTCATGAAAGAGGAAAGGATCCAACTTGAACTAGTGATAATCCTAAACCATCACAACATTAATTTGTGAAATAAGAACATATAAATTTTGTTGGTTTAATGGTACCCATTGAGATAAATAATTACTACTTGGGAAGATGCACATCTTTTCAGGTAACATTATGCATTGTTGTTTGATTAGTCATCAAGATGAATTCCTTTTAATGGGGGGAGGATGTTATGACCTTACCTTTTTAATGCTTTAATATAATATCTAAACATTACTTTCTATCATTTATATAAATGACTGCTAGATTTCGTTACTTAGACTATATTGTTATATTTAATGCATTGATACTTCAACTGTAGGTTGATGACATATCATGTTTTGATTATTGCAGATGTTGATATATGGACTAGTTATTGTAGTTAATGTTTATTTTAATTTTGTATTATTTAATCTATTATCATTCAGGTGTTATTGATGTATATTTGATGGTTGTAGGTAATGATATATGAGATAGGCTAGATTTTGGTGTTAGTACATTGCAGTATCAAAGTGATTCTTAGGCAGTCGAATGAGCTCTACAAGTATACATGTGTTCTCAATTATTTTCTTACCATTGGGTTGTGGTACCTTGTTTAATTAATTGCATGCTAATGTTTTAGATTATGGTTAAATTATAAAAATTAATTTGGATTTATTTATATTTAATGGATAAGTTTATTTGAATGAATTATTACTATGTTTTCAATATGAACCGGTTATTCACATTTTCTTTATACATCTCAATTTTATTTTTTATTTTGTGTGTGTGTGTGTGTGTGTGTGTGTGTGTGTGTGTGTGTGTGTGTGCGTGCGCATGTGCATGTGTGTGTGTGTGTGTGCGCACGCGCATGCGTGCGTGTGTGTGTGTGTGTGTGTTATATTATGGTTATATTATGCAAAATAATTTGGATTTATTTATGTTTAACGGCTAATTTTTATATTTTATTTATAGGTTTCTTTGAATGAATTATTAACTAGGTTTATAGGATGAACTGGTTATTCACATTTTATTTGTATAGATCGATTCTGTGTGTGTGTGTGTGTGTGTGTGTGTGTGTGTGTGTGTGTGTGTGTGTGTGTGTGTGTGTGTGTGTGTGTGTGTGTGTGTGTGTGTTTTCTATTTGGATATCCTCTATGTGTTACCTTGAATGACATGATCTGTTGTGCTTGAGTTATGGTTTTATTGAGGGTTTTCATGTTTTTTATTTACATACAACCATTGGGATATGGGAAAAATACATATTGAAATCATTATTTTATGATAGAGGATTTGAATTTTAAAAAAATAAGACCATTATTGAGGTATACTACTTTTTAAGAAAATTTTAACCTAAAATATTTAGGGATCATATGAGGTCATGAGACCTCATGATGATCTCATGAATCCAATATATTGATTCTCAATTTAAAATCAATTTATAGAGATGAATGATTACTAGAATCATTACTCGTTACTTTTGAAAATTATTTGTATGGATGAAGTCATAACAAATGCATTCATTAGTTTATTAATGTTGATTGTTTTAATTATTGAACCCTAGTGGATTGTGAGTTTGGTTACATATAACTTGTTTTGAGTCATATGTTTTTTATTCATACCTCATTTTATGCTTTTCTGATTGTGTTACTATTATATAATCATTCTTAGAGTAGCCTTAAATAGCTAAGGTGTAATATGTGTTCATATGAGCATGGGATATGGATTGGTAGTTAGGATATTTATAGACTAACTTTACACTTACAATTTTTTCAAATTGCTTTTTCTAAATGTTATGGACATGGATTTAGTTGTTAAACCCATTGTTTTATCCTTTGAATAGTCTATAATGGATATAACTACTCTTGATTTATAACAATGCCAAGCTTGGTTATTTTAGTCTCATCTTAGAATGGTGTTTGTTTATCACTTACCTATTTTACATCCCATATTATGTTGAGTTTTTCAATGGTCCAAGAATCATGACTTGTTGAGAGTCCCTTCTTGAACTTGGTAGTTGAAACCACCATCTAAAAAATGGATGGGGTGGTAAGGGCCACTCATGGTTGGACTCATAGAGCTGGTTGGGAGGGTTTTGTCTGATTTAATTATAGGCTGATCATACTACTAGATGATCTCGTGGATATGCATGAAGTAATTTGTAATAATCTGTTAAATTTTATTTATTTACTTCTTATCTTAGTTATTTATCATTTTCATATAGTATGATTTATGAGTGCAGTTATAATCTAATTTCATTATAATATTGGTTTTGTTACACTTAGTGATGATGATATGCTAACATTGTATGTCAAAATGGATCACATGGGGAAAGAAAGTAATGAGATTATAATGTTGATTAGATGGTAAGATGTAAAGTCACATTATATTTTTTAAAACTAATCATTTACATGTACTAAGTTTTATCCTAGGATGTTATATGAACATAATGACTATTTATATCTTAGAATATTTCATTGAGAATATTAGTGTGGTATTAACCTCTTGTTTAGTTTCATTGACATTGTTTATTTTTTGGACATGAGTATTATATGGTAAATCTGAGTAGGTGTTTACTTATTTATATGTATTATTTATCCTTCATGTTTAAGCATAAATAAGTATGATGGTTTTATTTTTTAACAAGGTAAATTTTATTTTGAAAGAATGTTCATTGATGAACCATTTAGCTAATTCTCTTTAGTATATCCACACACACACGCACATGCACATGTGCATGCACGCATGTGGGCGTGCACACACACACACACACAAAATTTTATTATATATATTGGTTTAACCATTGAGGTAGTAAAAAATATAGATATCTCACTTTAGATGTTTTCATCTTTTATATGGAATATATAAACAAGCTCAGTTACGCTTGCTACTAGTATTTATGGAAAGCATAAATGGAATTCTCACTCTTTTATACCTCAAACATATATGGATGCGTATAAATGTATGTATGTTATTGTTAATTAGTCTATTGTTGTTGATTTATTTTCTTAAAGTTTTAGTATTATTTACATTTCTAAAATGAATTAAATTCTTAGTTCTATTACTATGTTAAGGGCTTCCTAGTATATAAATCAATTGAAATTAAATTCTAGAATGAATTATCAATGAGTAGATGAAAGAAGTTATTTTTTATTACTTTTATTATGGAACATAATTAGTTAGTGTTGTATTCTTCCATTTTTACTATTGATATGAATGAAATGATGGCTAAATGTATACATGTTGGAATCCTTTCTTATGAATTGAGTATACTATCATATTCTCATTGTTTTTAGGTACTGAATATACATTGTTATGCCATGCCATGCCCAAACAATTATTTTGTATTATTTCCTTAAATATAACATTTTATTTGGGTTCCACTCAATTATTACCCTGCTAAAAATTCTCATTCTGAATAAGATTCCTACTGAATGTATGAATTCTATATATGTTCAAGTCATGTGGGAACATTGATGCTTATATATTTCCTATAATGGTTCACATTGAAACATATTGTATTCATGCATAATTTATACTTGTTCATATTAGAAACATATTACTCTACTATGTTTGATCATACCTAAAAATATGTTATATGAAGTTGGGTTTCTTCTTTGATAAACTCATTGTAGGAGAGGTTAATGACTTAGTTTTTTAATAATATTAATATCTTTTTTATTAAATGTAGGGCTGGAAAATAATTAAGTATAAGTGAATTTTATGTGGACTAATTATGTTTCCTTTACTTTTAACCTTATAGTTCATTGAATAATCAATGTTAAATGGACTATACTCTTGGTTGTAATATAATTTGATTACATTAATTATTACTTTATTAATTAAATGCATTTGCTATTTTCCAATATAATATCATTTACATAATTTCAATAATAGTTTATCATTATATCTTATCTGGTAATCAATGAAGTTGATCATAAATCATATCATTATTTAATTAATTAGTTAGTGGCATTCATGCTTATGAATTGGGCAATTTGTGAACTTAATACAATATGTTATCAATGGTGTAGTGACATTTATGCCATCAGTAAGTTAAAAACCTTGAATGGTAGCACTCAAATAATTTCTCATGATGTTTGTGCTTTAAGTTTGTTTCATGTTGTTCTTTCTTTAAGTAGTGATAAATGTTCTCGTATACCTATGGGATTTTTTTACAATTTTCATTTATTTGAACTTATGATTAGAATTTCATATATCATACATATTGTATATTAATGAAACATCATATCTTTTTCTTATTTCACATACCTATTATAACCAAATGATAACATAGGAGATTTAGAGTTATCCTTTTTGGTTAGGCTGAATTTAACTACTTAACCATCCTTGAGTGGAGTGAGACCCCACTAAGGTGACTGAGATATTTAACAAGTGATAAAGACCTATAAATGGTTGTATGTAGAATAACGAGTGTCACATATGGTGCCCAAGACCTATCCATGTTTTCATACATTGATACACCCCATACCCCATAAAACCCTTTAGGTAACCTACTTCCCCATAGCATACTTTGAGAGTAATTACCCCTAGATAATTTTATCTTAGATCAGCTCATTTAGTTTTGGTTTCAAGAATGCAATTATGTTGAATGAGTATCACTTTATTTATCAAGCAATGTTTTGGATCCAACATGCAATTAAAAAAATTCATCTGATATGCAATTCAAAAATTCTTTTTAGGGTTGTTTCATACACACAATCTCATTGATCCCCCATACTTTCTCACATTGCATATATAATCCTTGTCCTACAATCAAAGTCGATTAGTCCATTTCTGTCCATTTAATATCTTGGTTCCATCTTATCTTTCAATCCAATATCATGCACTGAAATTATCTTTAGAGAAATATTTTGAAGATCTTGAAGGGAAGATTCAAAGAAGCAAGGTGACGGTAAGATCATTTTGATTAAGTTATGATTGCTTCTTCATTCTCTCTCATTGATGTTTTTTTGAATTTTATGTTGATTTATTTCATTTTGTGTATTTAAATCCATTTCTCAAATTTAACAAGAATAAACCATTATTTTTTGGTTTTGTATCTTGATTTCTTGGTTCCAAGAAAAGAACCTTCTTCAAAGACATGGTGTGATACCTTCTCAAAAATAATAATAATCATTATAGATACTCTAATTGTTATTGTTATGTATAGCATTTATATAAACCCATTACATAGCTAGATTAATAGATCAAACCATTTTTTTTCTTTCATAACTATAATTACATATGCAAAAAATACAAAGGAAAAGAGCCACTTTAAACAAACATACCATTTTTTAGATAATACTAATACTTGATCTAGAAACTTTAACTCTTGATATCATGTATATTATTTATAAAAATATATTCCATATTTGGAATAACAAATCGAAACACTTTTTGCTTTTGTCACTATATTACATATGCACAAGATACATGATATGTATAACAATTGATAAAAAAGATAGTGATATCTTGCATAATGCTTTAATGATATATGTTATTTTATGGTTATAATTTCTTACTTGAATTTATTTATGAAAATATAATGATGAAATAAATTTTAAGATCTTACATATGTTTGCTTGGTAGAAGTCCAATATTTTTTGAAACAATAATCATTTCTTTTGATCATACTAGTTTCTAAATTTAAAGTATGAAAGAATGATTCTTAATATTAAATCACTATTACAATTCAATTTTGTGCACTAATATATTAATCTAGACCAAGCATAGAATCATAAACCTATGATTTACACAACACAACTACTTGACCATTAGCATAATGCCTTATAGTCACTATACAACTAATATTACTTTAGATACTAAGACATATACCAAAGTCAATAAAGTTGTTAGTTTAAGAAACTGTTATAATGCAATTTATGCACCAGATTGTAAATCTTTACTTTTCATTGTTTAAAAATTATCTAATTTATAGACTATACTTGCAAAGACAATGGTTAAAATTCACATAAGATTGTACATATGTTTTCCTATAGGACTGAGCACTATGACATTTGATAAAAAATTGGATTAGAAATTTCAAACCAAATAATGAAATTATCAAAGATGAAAAATTAAAGGCATCACAAAATACTTGCAATTATATATATATATATATATATATATATATATATATATATATATATATACATATACATATATATATATATATATACATATACATATATATATATATATATACATATATATATATATATATATATATATATATATATATATATATATATATATATATAATTGCAAGTATAGTCTATAAATTAGATAATTTTTAAACAATGCCATATATATATTTTGTGATGCCTTTAATTTTTCATCTTTGATAATTTCATTATTTGGTTTGAAATTTCTATTCCAATTTTTTATCAAATGTCATAGTGCTCAGTCCTATAGGAAAACATATGTACAATCTTATGTGAATTTTAACCATTGTTTAGTTTATTTCCCAAATTATGCACCATTTATTCATTAAATATTATGATACATAGTGTTATAGAGATAATAATGAAATAACCCTAATATTTAATTTTTTTAAGTTATCTATTAAAGTACATAATAAAACATGAAAAAGGTTCCACTGTATAAATTTAATGCAGTGAGATGCATATTAGTAATTCCATGGCACAAAAAACTCCCAACTAGCATACCAATATCTCATAGGGATAAGGTTGTGATCATGAGGACATCTAAGAATGTCTGGTTATTTGATTTCTATAAAGCAATAGGATATGATAAAGTTGAAATACCTAAGCCCAGAATCTGAATGATCAAACATAAGAATCCTCCTCACTAATTTTCTCTATCAAGACTTATCTTATAATGAGATCAACAAGTGGATATCCCTTTCCCACTACTAAATCCAACATGACATAACATGAGGGTCCCAAGCCCTTGGGAGAATCACCCATGTAAGGATTTCCCCCTATTGATCACCATACCATGATCCAAGGTTCTTTAAGAAACATTACACCTTTCATCCCATAGTTTCTAAAGGCAGACACATAGAAAATGACTCCATGAGGATAGAATTGCCTTTACATAAACTAGATGAAGTACAATATGATGAGCTCAAGGTGGGTGACATCACACCCATATGTCCCCTAATTAATAACATAAAATTGGCTTTGGGAAAATAATCATTCCACATGATAGAGGAATTCCATCCTGAGATTCAAAAATAGGGGTATATACCTAAATGTTGATTACTCAACATTTAGTTAACATATCTTATTATTATAAAACATAGGATTTCATGACCTCAAAATTCCATGCATATGATCATGCAAGGGTTCATTACATATTTAGTCTCAAGCATTAGCTTCTATAATTTATTAAGGAAGATAAAAATTTATTAACTT
>JARHVA010004987.1:50000-55000 GCA_037957365.1 Torreya grandis
AAGGGGAAAATCAATGCTTATACAACACTATCACAACAAAAAATTCCACCAAATCTCACAACTTAGATAGAATGTTTCTACTCTCATTCCTTAGAAATGCCATCAAAACCATCAAAAACTTCTAAGAACAAGTTACAATAAGTTTACTAAACCCCATAATCCTATAATAGACAACAAATTCAAAGATAATAATTGTTAATTCTAATATATTAACATATAAATAAAACATTCCACCCATCTATAAAGGTGGTCACAAAGCATCATGAGCACACAATGTTCAAAAACATAACAACTCACAGTTTCCTTCACACACTAGAAAGGGTATTAACATCACTCCCAAGAAGGGACATAAGTCTAAGACAAATTAACAATTTGAATATGCAACTTGATTGAAGTCAATTTTACTTGTGTCAACACACATAGACCTATAATATGAGGTCAATGGCATATAGTCATCCTGTCTCATGGGATTAAAACTAGAGTATAAACCAAGAGTGGAAATCTTCCACTAAAACATTATGCCACATGCATAATCCTAAGAACATTCATCACAAAATGTCACATGATAATGGTAGTAATCCATAATATTATAGTACTCCACTACATCATCAACCATTTAGGAGTTAGTGCAATGTCCCACACCAACCATGTTGAACCATGGAGAAGCCATAGTAGGCATTACATGTAACCTAAATGTTTACAATATGTTCTCCAACATACACATGAGCTCGTATGATGGTTACAAGGATTACAATCCCACCATTTCACTACATGTACCTCGTGGAAGAATATAAAAATAATAAAATCAACCTAATTAGGACTTAACATTGCTCCACCCAACCATAATATGAGCATGCATTTCAGCGATGCTTAAATAATCTGAAATATGTATATTTTCAAAAATCAATATCAGCTGCATCTAAATTGATATCTCATACACAACATGTTTTTGCTTATCAGTCAACACATCAATAACTTATAACATTAATACAATAATATTATTTTTAGGTTATTCAACAATTACCTCAATAATAATAGGCTTGACTTTACAAGTCAACACATACTTGTTTTTCATCAAGTTCAATCTTGTTGATGTTTCGTAAATGTCCAATTTTCAAGAACAAATAGTAATTTTACAAGGCTACATAGACAAATTTCACAAGTTTATTTGTAAAACAACCTCAAAGAGGCGGTTAAAATAACACTCAATCCAAGGGTGACTATTATCCATGAAGATCCCATAGCCATCCTGTGGCACTCATTGTGCACAACCTAAACAAATTAGGTGGATACTTTGTGAAAAAGGGATAAGTGGGTTTTCAGCGTATGTGAGACTCCACTCCATAGCTTTAACCTGATATAATACTCTTAGATATAGTGTTCACTTCACCCTAAGCCTCATACTACATTAAAATGTAATGCTAGAGCAGTGATGCAAGATCACAAAACATAATACAACCTTGTACCTTGGAAATTTAAAACAAATAGAAGTTTATGTCAGGAGTGACAACACATCAGATGAGTTGTGTGTGACCATATTACCACATACCAATATATTAAAAACACAAGGCCACATCTATTTCAAAGACATGTACATAAAAGAGCCCAACAATAATTTGAAAAAGATAGATCAAGTAAGCTTTATATGATTGATTTCAAAGGTGGAGATCACTTAACACGAGTAATTTACAATCAATTACACATTAAACCATTAACAACATGCATCCATGCATGCAAAATTTTAGTATAAAAATTCTAATGTGAATAAGATAAGTGAAACTCACAAGGTTATTACCTACATATACGGTGTAAAAAGTATCAATTTACATGATTTGACACTAAAAAAAAATGTAAAATTTTACATAACAAGTTTGGTATCAAAATAACTATGAGAATGTCCACAAGGTCAACCATATGTACAAGTATAATAAAGACATAAATTTACATGACTTAGTAATATCAAATAAAATTAAAAGTTATAAAACATATAACAATTAATATACAAGAAGAAGCTACATAAAATTAGGTCACACATAATGACTCAAATATTAAAATATTATGCCAATGTATTATCACGTTACAAAAAATGACACACATGGCAGTGAAGCATAGGGGTCTATGATTCTCATCGGGTCACCTGATATCCAGATGTTATCCAAATGACGTCAATAATCAACATATAAAACACATAATCAGTTTGAGGGATTTCAAATCACAGTCACCTTTTTTCAAGGAACAGAGCCATAAAATCTATCTCTATAAGTTTTTGAATATCTATAATATTCACAAGTCATGGATAGATGGCTTACGTTAACTGGTAGTAATAAGAGATCCTTAAAACTCTCTAACTTTCCCAAGTAAGTTAGTCACACTCACCCACTAGACCCTCCAAGCTCAATCCACACCCTTGGAAATCCTAAGGTATTCTACCTCGACATCATTAGATAGCTTGCGCATGCAAATTATCAATGAACACTAATGTATTATCTCATGATTCTAACAATAAGCTTATAATAATATTTTTCCAATTGACTTAATTCGATAGTCAAAAGTTAAATAGAAATGCTTATTTAGATGCAACATCACTTTTGGGAAAGGGTGGACTTAGCCAAGTCATGGGGTGAATGTTAAACACTACCATGTAAATAATAATTTTACACAAACAACAAGTTCAATTGAACTCACAATAAACATCTGCATGGATGCAGGGCATATCTATATCACAATAGACATCCCATTAATATCAAAACATAGATAAGCTTTCAATTAAGCATCCTCATGGATGCCTAACTCAGCCATAACCAATAAACATCCCCATGGATATAGTATATCCATGGTCAACATGACAACCTTATGGAAATCATCCTATCCACAGTCAAATAGACATCACCGATGTGAACACACCTATGATCAAAATAACATCCTGAATGCAAAATAGGAAATAAACATTTCCACATGCTTATTTATTTTTATCCCTTTAGAGCTACAAATCCATATTCTCCTCTATCTACTTCAAAGAGACCAAATTAAAAAATAATATTAAGTTCTTAATATAGCTCAAGATACTCCCTCATGAGTAGAGATCTAAAGCCTTACTAATTAATCCAAGTAAATATGACACCATTACCCTATTTAACTCTCCAAGTTTTAGCTCAACCCTTAGCCTTCATGAGACTAGGATGTTCTAAAAATCTACTGATGACTCACCCATACAAGTCAACAATAGATACTGAACATCATTCCCTCTAATCTAAGGCAAAGTGATGATCACTAGTCTTTTATTGACTTGCCCATATAAGTCAACAGTTGACTAGTGATGCTTTCCCCAAACATAACTAATGTGGGAAGTGTTGACCCAACTAAGCTATAGGTAAGCATCTCAAGATCAATTACAAAAAAATATTGATTCTTACACATGCACACACGTACACATTCCATAATACCTGAATTCTATTACATTAGGCTTGCATAAAAAAACACTAATTAAAGTAATATTTAATTCATCTAAGAGGCTAAGTGACTTCATAAGGGTCACATCATAGTCTCCTTAAGAAGATATGACATGCATTAGTCTATACAAGACATATAAATATAGCTAGAGTTGTATGCATGCTAAAGTACAAGGTTCCAATTTAATCTTATCGAGACAACATAGAATATATGGGTGATATTCATCCATCATAAGGAATATGCATATATGCTAATAAAATAATCCTCCATAAGGATATATACATCTACACTATGTGTAATTATAGCCACCAATGTACATTATGCAAACACAATCTCTTTCAAATGCATACACAGCTACACAAAATCCCAACAAGCTTTTCAAGCTCATGTTAAAAATTAGTATGTGTCCAAACTCATCCAAAATATCTAAACCACATGCTCAGATACCAAATACAACAACCAAATTTTTTTTTGAATTTATATATCAAAGTACTTAATGGAACATGAAAAAGGTCCCACTACATTATAATTAATGTAGTGCGATGTATCTTAGAAATTTCATGGGAAGCACAAGAAACTCCCAACTAACATACCAATGTCCCATAGGGATAAGGTTGTGATCATGAGCACATCAAATAATTTATGTTTATCCAATTTCTATAAATAAATAGGATATGATAAAGGTGCAATAGTTAATCCCATAATTTGAATGACCAAACATAAGGATCCATCTCACTAACTCACTCTAGAAAGTCTTATCATATTGTGAGATCATCAAGTGGATATATTTTACCAAGTACTAAAGCCAACATGGCATAACATGAGGATCCCAAGCCCTTGATAAAATAACCCAAGCAATCATTTCCCCTATTGATCACCATAACATGATCCAAGGTTCTTTACGAATCATTATGCCTTCAATTCTATAATTGTTGAAGGCCACACACATAATAAGTGACTCTATGAGGAGAAAATTACCTTTACATAAAATAGATGAGGTATAATATGTTGAACTCAAGGTGGGTGACTTCACACCCATGGGCCCCCTAATGAATAATATATAATTAGCTTTGGGAAAATAATCATTCCATGCGATATAGGAATTCCATCCCAAGAGCAAACCATAGGGGTATATACCAAAATGTTGCTTACTCAACATTTAGTTAACATATCTTATTAATACAAAACATTGGCATTCATGCCCTCAAAATAACATGCATATGACCATGCAAGGGTTAATTATGTATTTAGTCTAATTCATTATCTTATGTGCTTATTAAGGAAGATAAAAATTTATTAACTCACTGCCAAGTTGGTTTGTTAAATTTTATAACCAAGTGAAATCATTAAGATTTCCACAACTTGTTAAATCCTTAACCAAATTATAGAATTATTTATTGATTTAATGAACATATACAAGGTATACCGGAAATCCACTAGCAAGGATAAGTTTAATATTTAAGCACACACATATCCAGTATAACCAATGAAAAAAAAATCTCATATAAGAATTAATGTCAATTTAGCCATCTTCCAATAAAAAGAGTTGC
>JARHVA010004987.1:62500-137500 GCA_037957365.1 Torreya grandis
ATGTAACATGGTAAAATTAATTTGACCCGAAAATGCATTTGAAGATGTCTTAAAGACAATGGGAAAGACTATTAGTAAAATAATATCAATTGCATATATTATTAATGTATGAGAATGTTTCCTATAGATTTTAATATTGAAAAATATTGGAGATAATTCAATTATCTTGATGCATTTTTTTTAATATATGCATGTCTTTTTTTCATAGTTTAATGAATTGTGGAAGACAAATCATGACCTTCTATGAAAATCCATCAATTAGTTCATCATCTATAACCTTTATGCATAAGCTCTAGAATGAGATATTTTTCCATAAGTATAATGAACCTATCATGATGAATATTTTACTCATTTATTAATATTATACCTTATTTTAATTGGCTCATATATATTTAGTCTTGGTGGTGTAACATTTCTCTTCTAGGAAATGCATTGAAAAAAAATTTCACGTCTTTGAGGTTTGTATCTCATCTTTAGTCTATTTTTATTTGATTTTAATTCATTGAATTGGGCATAGATTAATAAATGAATTTAAAGATTATCAATGAAGTAAATTATCTTCAAATTGATTAATGTTCAAAATTTTCAAAGAATTTGAACCTTTTTTATTTTTTTAGATTGTCTTTGTAGCTTTGATCTATTCTAAAAATTATTTTTAGAATTTATTTAGAATACATATATACACTTTAACACTTTCACCTTCAAATAATATTTTTTTAGATCAATACCATGGTTCTAATGGTCCCTTACCCTATATTAAAAAATGTAAGGTTTTAAAAAATAACCCAAAAAATCTAAGTGGAATCGACATGGCCAAACAAGAACCAAATTTACCAAATATAGAAAATCCTCATAAATAATTTACAATAGTTCTTTTAGACACCTAAATACCAACTACTGCATCAAATCCATCAATCAATGGGAAAATAGTTCTAAAGATTGATTGTCTTGACCTTTTTATTTTTTTTCTTTTTTACCTCTTGTTACACTTCTTTTGAATTTACCATAACCAATTGATTATCATGATTTAGAGTATCTAAATTTAACTTTAGATGCATCAATTTGTCTGAATATGAGCTTTGAGACTCATGTCCTCTCTTCACTCCCCATACTATCTTTTTTAAGGGAAAATTTTTGGATTTTTTTCTTACCCCCATATTAGACACAACTTAGTTTTTAGAAACACCTTGTTATTCTTTCTTAATTTCTCTAAATTATGCATTTTCCTAACATTCTTGTTCTCAAAAACACTCTTCAGCAACTATTGTTAGATCTAAGATGCTCCATTTGCTCAAGGTTGACTCCTCCCCCTTTTTTCCCTACTTTAAAGTGCCCTTGAGGAAATGAAGCATAAATATTCCTTGGTACTTTGAAATTATGGAATTTAAATGTTGTATTCTAATAATCTAAAGATTTAACATAAAGGACATCACCATATTTCAAAATGATGTTCTTCTTTATCCATTTAATCAAATCAATCTCTACATAAATTATGGAATAAGTGCACTAACTTGTAGCAGCACTCCTATGGTTATTCTTTTAAAATGACACCAAAAAATTTCCTATTTCCATATATGCATGCCAAAAATTTAAAGGTAGATTAAGGATACTAACCCACACTGGCATCTTTGTTATTGAGAGAGAGAGTTTAGGTTAAACTTTGGGAACCAAGGAAAGATAAGCAACCTTGCATTACCTCAAAATTAGGGGCCCTCTAAAATGATTTTTTGATAATCCTCAACTTCACTGAAATGAAGAATGAAAAAACCTTTAGAGCATAAGGAAATATCACATTCGATTGACCAAGTCACATGGACACATTGATATAAGGAAGTCAAAGAAGGCCACATTCCATTAAATCTGTAGATTAATGCATCCTTGGTCAGAGTGTGAAAATACTCATCTACTTCCTAATTTAAAATCTATAATGAAAGATCTTCTTTCACTTGTTTCACTATATAGGCTTGTGGTGCAGAGGATAATTTCATTAAATTTGTCTTGGAAGTAACATTTCTAATGCCTTCTTTGAAAATTGTAGCTTTGGAAGAAGAATCTTGATTTATTTCTTCCACACCTCCCCTAATTCTTGAATCCATGAAGATTATCGATTCTTTACCCAGATGATAGAAAAATAATGGGAAATGATCCTACATTTCTTTTCCCTATTACACTAAGCATTGGAACTCAGCTGAGACATCTAAAAAAAGCTTCCAAAATATGTTTTAAATCTTTCACCAGATCTACCCCTTTTACCCATTTGTAATTTTTTTTCCTAAAATGGAATTCATTAGACTTTGAAACCTTAGATTTTCCACATTTTAGCCCTATTGAATATATGATGCTCCCCAAATAATAGTATATTCTTTCTCAATCTCTTTGGATCTTAAAATTTCCTTTCTTGGTATTATTGTTCACTAAGGCATTTTACTAATCACCTGGCCTACATCGATCAACTTGATAAACTTTATTGCATCCTCCAAAACCTAGTCTAAAATAAAATAGGCTTAAAAGTCTCCTTGAGAGAGTTGAATGTAAGAGGTGATAGCTTGGACAAATGTTCCCTTTTCTCCCAACATCTTCCACTGAGGAATGATCTATTTTTGGTCTAAAAACCTATGACTCTATCTAAACCACCATCACAAGCTATGGCCTCTTCACCATTACTAGCTTATATTTTCCTTTAATTTTTGTGGATGAAAGAGGAAATTTCTTCTTGTTATCCTAGACCTCTAGTTCTATTTCACCATGGAATGTAAACCTCTTCCCTATTTAGATTCACTTGTCACCCCTACCAATGCCATCGAGGCTCCTGTTGCCAGTGCCTTTGGCTAGGCCATCTAACATACTTATCATTCTTATTTCTATATTATCCATCATCAATGATCCAATCACATCAGTTGAAAGACTTTTCATTTAAATTTTAACTCTCTCCATTCACTAATTTTAGGTCTTAAAAATTTAATCTACATTTGAAGCTTAATGGGGATGGGCCTAGGTCCGTAATTTCCATTGAATGATCCAAAACCAAATCATCATGCTATGATATTAATGTAACATATGGATAAGTTTGACCCATAACTCAAGGTGTCCCTATGGATACTTTAAAATATATGTGTGCATTTGCCCCTAAGCCTCAATGCAACATAGGGTACTTAGAAGGAATTGAACTTGAGACCTAGGTGACTGAAGCCATTGATCCTATCCACTCAAGTTAACCCTTGGGGATACCCTTAAATAATATTAACATTGCTAATACTAGTATTTATTTGTATTGTTTCTATAAATCTAAAATAAATATATTTTTGATAGGGAACATTGCTTCTCAAAAATAACAAAAAAAAAAGTTGATACAGAAGGCCATTATGATGCTAATGATAATAGATGGTATCAAGGCCATGGACATTTTCATTTTTACCAAAAAAGGTAACACATTCATAAGCTTGTAGGATCTAAATTACTTTAGAGTCTAGAAAACAAATAGTAAAAATGGAAAAAGTGGTTGGCTATGGGGAAATGTAAATAAAAATTAATGATAATGATAATGGATTTGATCAATAATGCATGCTAGGATTTAGAATTTGGTATCATTACTTACTTGGTTAAGATTTAGAATCATGAATCTTTAACTAAAATTAGAATGCAGATTAAATCAATTTATAATCATCATCATATAGGCATACATGTGCTTTTGAAAGATTTATATGCTTTATTACATTTTTTTTCAGTTTGAACTAGAATGGTTTGATGTCTATAGTGATTTTTTTTAGTTTAATTGAAAACATAAATATCACTAAAAAGATGTTTGTAGTTCTTGAAAACCCTTTTTGATATGGTGCATTATTATGTAATTGGTTATTGATGTTTGAAATAGAAACATTCTTTATTTGGTAAGATCAATGAATCATGTTCTACTAGATTTCAATTTCTCCTTGTTTAATAGATATTTGTCTTAAGCTATTTGAATAGGTTTCATCAACCTAGGTTTTAATTTTTAGATTGTAGGATTTTTGGTAGACCTATGTGATAATTTGGCATGAAAAACATATTATGTACAAATATTTTAGTGGTAAGGTTTTTTTAATCTTAGCTTGATTTTTATGGGTTTCATCACTCTAGGTTTTCTTTTCTAAATTACAAGGTTTTTTGTTAAATATATGTGATAATTTGGCCTTTGATGATCAAAATATTCCTTTATTCATTTTGATGGTTGTTCTTAAGAAAAGTCTAATTTTCAAAGTAATATATTTAAGGAATTTATTTATTTAGGTCATAGTGAAATATGAGGATTTTGGGAATGTTTTTATCATGATCTATGCCCCCTTTCCTTTGAATGGTCTTTATAACTATCTCCAATATTAATTTCATCAATTATTTATTACTCTATTACATATTTTAGAGCAAACTATTTGAATAGGTTTCATCATTCTATCTTTTTTTGATAAATTTATGTGAAAATATGGCATTTAATTATAAAAAAATGCCTCTACTCATTTTTGTGGTTGTTTTGATTGATAAAAATATAACTTTCCAAATAATATGTTTAAAGAATTTATTTGGGTTTGGTTAAAATATGAGGTTTTTAGGAATATTTTTCTTCAAAGTGAATGAATGGGATTTGGATTGATTGGATAGTGGATTTTAAGCTTTGGTTTTTTTAATTCCAAAGAAAATTGTATATTTTTATTAGAGCTTTAGGTGATAAATTTTTGTTTATTGTTTATTTTCTTAACAATATATTTTTTAATAAGGGAAAAACTATCCTATGTATTATGATAGCGAGGGCATTTACTATATTATTTTAGTTTAATAGATTCATTTCCTTTTCCTTAGCAAGATCTTTATAACTATCTCTAGGAGTAATGACATCAAGTATTTATTGATCTATTGCATATTTCTAAGCAAACTATTTGAATTGGAAGAGGCTAACTAGCTTGCACTAATGTTTTTCAACTATGTAAAAAAAATAGTTTGAACCAATACTAAATCCATTACTTATATTTATGGAACAATATTAAATATCGATGACAAACATGTTATGTTTAGGAAAATACAAAACATTTGATTTATTCAAAAGTTTAAAATGTCATTACACAATATTATAACTTATTGTATTCTTGCTTGAGAATAGTTGTAATGTCAATGGTAAAATGCATGTTCTTTGTATCCATATATAACCATATATTTTTCCCCTTCCTAGGTACTACACCTAGATTCATCACTTTTTTAGCTTCCATGAAATATTTTGAAAACAATTGTATATGGATGTATATATTCTTTGAAGAAGAGAGAAAGAACATCCCTAATTCATACTTTTCATTATTGTTGATTCAAATCCATAGTTGTAAACTAGTACTAAAGATTATTTCTTTTAAAATATGACAATCAATAGTTACATAGTGATGAATAAATACCTGGTCAACTATTGCTTGGATTTTATTCAACTATATTCACTTTACTGAATTAACCAAACCATAACAATCTCGTAGAGGCATCTTTATATTTATATCTTATTTCCATTTTATTATATCTACTAATTAGATATTTGATGTAAAACATTCAAACAAAGTAGTCAACACAATGTGAACAAACACATAAATGAATGGAAAAGTATACCTGCCTTGTATAAAACCCTCCTCTATCTGCCATGTCATTGATGCCTAGTCTCAATCCAAGTAGATCAACCCATAACATTTTAAAGAAAATTAGAAAATGAGCTTCAAATATATAATATATTTTTGTCTATGTCATTAAAAAATCTACTATGTCACTTTGTAAAATACTTATATTATCTCTCTTCTCACCAATATGAAATCTAATCAGACACCACACCCAAATATAATTCAAAGAATAAGTTAATTTTTAATGAATTTAATTATACATCGATACATGTTTTGACCATTGAAATAATAAAAAACTTGTCTGGTCTCTTTTATTCTATATACAATATTTGATTTCTAATTTTAGGCTATGGATGTGTTTTAATATTTATTAAAGAAAATTTGTTCAGGATTTGCATTCTCTATTAAGTGTTGTTTCAACATCAATTAATCTGGATTGAAAATTAATTTAAGTATGTTATCTACATCTCTTATTTTAGTATTATATGTTCTAAAAACTTTTTGTTTTTCAATTTTACTAGATTGTATCATTATTTTTAACAAATAATTAGTTTAAATGTTCATCACTAAAAAGACCCTCATGAGTTGTGCTATGTTTACTTGTTTTGCACCTTAAGATTGACAATTTATGGATTTGTATCTATCTAGTAAATCATAAAGACAAATTATAAAGATCTACATACCTGTAACTTGTTATGCTTTACTATCATTTCCAAGACAATAATTAATATAAAAAATATAGTGGATCAAGACATCAAGATTTCATTCAATTTTATACATCGAATATCCTTTCTAGACAATTTAGAGATAAGATATTTTACTATGAGCTTAGTTTATTCTGGATTATAGATTTGAAATCCAAGCCTTTATATGATTTTGGTTAATCTTCAACAGTGTGACTTGGTTGAAAGTTTTACCAACTATTCTATTGACATGCTTTTGCTTATGGTAAAAATTAAATACTCAAAAACTATTGACATGTTTTTTCCAGTATAATTAGTCTCTTCCATTTAAATTTAAGCACACATGGAATATATTTAGTATACTTAATGTATGATCATTGATAAATAAAACATATGTAAATAAGTAGTTGTAGATGGTCAAGAGCTACTGATAGTGGATATCTTTAGGGAGTCATTTTATAGGGGTATCTCAAAAAACACTCTTGGTGTAAGTATTAATTCAATTTTTTTTATGCTTAAAAATATTAAATATCTTGATTTATCTAATAACATATTGAATGAAATGATACGTCCCCGTTTGAATAATATAATAAAACATAAAGAAAAAAAAAATGTTATGAAAAATACATTTTAAAATGGGAAATTTATGTTGTCAATCTGATTTACAAATTACTAACAATCTTAATCTAGTTTTTCAATCTCCTCATCACACTCAGATATATGTTAAATCTATTGGTTTTGTATGTCTTCTAAAGTTATCACTTTTTCCATAATGGGTAGTGTTGACTTCTTCAGAATAATAACATTTTAAACATAATAGACATTATTGAAAATTCAATGTCCAAAGTCATTCAAGATGAAAACACACATGAAAAAATTGTCGAGGATATTACCCCATACATGAACTCAGATTTGATGCCATAGTAATAGTGGTATTAAGATAGAGCAATGCATTCATTCAACTTTTAGATGCATGATTCTAAATCCTCACCAAATAATATAAAAAATATTACTTCTAAATCCTTTTATTGATATTTTAAATTCTCCATTCTTTTATAATTGCATTTTCTCATAACTGACTCATGTTTTTTTGGTCAGATAGCATACATAAATAATATTGTCTCTTTGTTTATAGCATCATCGTAACTAAACACTTACTACTGTTTGATGAATAAGCACTAATTACATTACTTTAAATTTGATAACTGGAAAACAATAAAAGAGCTAGAGGCAAGCATATAGGATAAATGCAATAGGTAGTATATTCATCTTCCTTAGACAACCATCCATAACATTTTTACAACATCAATCAATTTTGTATATTTCATGAATTAAAAACTATACTTTTAATAACACTTGGCGTTGACTTATGAAATGCATATTCATATATGTTCAATACTAGATATGATGAGATGACCATCAATCAATATAGGTCATGTTTTAGAATGTAATTTTTAAAAAATATGGTTAACATGAAATTATTTTGATTACATATATTATGATAATGCTACCACAAATACTTCTACTTAGTGTTTTCATTAATTTGGTATTAAAAAAAATACTATAGTTTGCCACTTCCATGTTTACAAGTGTCTAATTACTTTTGTGATATGAAGTTAGATGTCATGTCATCATTAAAAAAAAATGAATGTCTTATGTTCTTACTATATAATGATAATTTCGTAATGCTTCCTTTTTTCGTATGTATTTTTAAAGCATTGATTTATCCATTTTTATTATGCAAGTTACCTCCACTATAAATTTCATTACTACATCCACCATCCTGGATTTGGTTCCAAAGGTGAGACATTGAAAACATTAAATTTTGTGTCTCTCTTCATTTTAGTCAACCTACATAGAAAAAATTAAATAAAATGCATGCATCAGTACTGAATAAATAAAATTGCATTATTGTTGAATGTCATTGCCAATCAAATTTCATAGATTAGTGAGTAAATAAATAAGGTAGTTTTTTAATGGCATATATAAAATAATAGAATTATTTTAGGTTGATTGGCTAGATTTTAGAAATGTTGTGGGCCATTTCACTTGTATGCATTATTAATTTAGAAGATAGATAAGGATATTTACAAGGCATAATGTGTAAAACATCCAACATATCTTTCAATGTTAAATATCATAGATTTTGTAATTGAAAAATCATAATACAATGTTTTCTTATCAAATTTAAAAAATTCATTTACAACTATATATATGATCTTTCACATAAATTTAGTGAAGTTTTTTTAACAAAATAGACCATCATGAGCTCTATGGGAATGCTTCAACTAGTTGACAGAATCATTTTATCTCCTTGAAGATTAGATTCATTGTATGTCATATACTAGAATAGTTGATAGAAGCGAGTGATAGAGAGATAACTATCTTTCGTTCTCATATATTTTAAATAAATAAAGACTATAAACACCTTTATTTTAGTTAATATGCACTGCATTTGAATTAAAAATATATTTTATGGAATTGTTTTTATTTATTGTTGCCATTTTTGACCAGTTATAGACATAACATAGCTATGTCAACCTATCTTAATAAACTTATTATGCTATAATATTTCATACCAAGCCAAATTGTCTTCAGCTATGCATCACTATTTGTAGGTAATATATTTTTTGTATTCTTTATTTTAAAAAAAAATGAAAAACTGTGAGTTGCATCAATAAATAGATATTTTGAATTAGAAAGATTTTCTTCAAAGTAAAAGCTTCATTTTTAATATTTTAATCCTTCTACATTATTTTTGTGAACTTTTTTTCAAAGGTTAAATTTTTTACACAATAAATAAGTTACAATAATTATTTTTGTTTCTAAATAGCTTAAAATTCACTAGTTGGTTAGATTCTTTTAAAATTTATCAAAATAATAGTATCAAATCACTATGTTTTTCTTGACATTATAAAATACTAATAATTTATGAGTTATTAATTGGAAAACATGCTTTGGAAAGTTATGATATAAATACAAGGATATGTAATAATTCACTTCAAAGTATTTGATAATATTAGCTTGATCGGTCATAAATTTATGAAGAAATACAAACAAAATGTTTATACTAAATTAAATAATATGTCAAAATACTTTGAATGTGACCTTTTCTTTTTTAGCTCACATGTCTCATGTCTAAAAATATTGGCACCATTATCATTTACCATTCCCATCATCTCCAATGTTCTAAAAGCATAATATTGTAAAGGTTTGTGTTTTGCAATTTTAGTCTCATTGTTTTGTTTTCCAAGAATATTTAATTCTCACTACATAATCTTTTTTGGAAAATTATATTTAATTCATTATGCATGTGTTTACTATGCAACATCTATAGACACACCACATAATATTTTTTGGCAAATTGTATTTATTCATGCTACATGTATTTATTGTCCAGGATCTACACATATTCCAAGATTCTATTCTTTAACAACACTCAAATCAGTATAGTTTTTAGTTAAAAACCATAATATTTATTCAAATGTAACAAAGCTTATTGTTAAATGACTTTCACTGGAACAAGGCATGAATCTAATGTCTTGGATACCTTTCCTTTACTATATGTATTAATAATATACTTGTTTGATTTTGGTTCTCACTCACATAAAAGATTAGTGTCTTCTTGAAAGTAGCCAACATAATTAACTTATAGATTCCAGCTATGATATGAATTTGATATGTTCATTGTATCCAACATAATTAACTTGTAAATTTGATCTATAATATTCTCACTTAACACTAAATTCTAAAAAATAGTTTTTTATTAATTTAAACTTTAAAAAATTATGGTTAAAAAATAAATTTTAAGGTCACATGTATTCTAAATATAATAAAATGATAACCTCTTTATAGTACCCACCTACTTTATCTTGAAACTTATTCTCCCTCGTACCGAAGGAACTTGGCACTATTGACCTTGTTAAGAATTGCATGAACTAATATTTGAAATTAAAAATAAATGTTTAATTATTAGATTCAAATAATTTAGGTCATAAATTTTCCAAACATAATATAAAATACCTCTAAAAAAATAAATGACACACATCATGTATAGTTAAAATAAAATATGAGACAATATTGAAATGGTAGTATAATTTATAATAAATAGAAATATTAGTTTACATAAAATTTCACATTATATTTCATAGGGTCTATTAATAAATTAAATAAAACTATACCATCATTAAATTTATTGTCCAATGTAATGTAAATGTCTTTATATTTCATCTTTCTTAATCTATTTAGTTAATATTATAGAATGGTATATTTTAATGACAGAGGAATCACATTTTAAAATTATTGTTATTTGTTCAAACTATTTTTTTAGGTGATGGTCATCACTATTATCTTCATATAAAAATAAACATTTATTAAATGTATGTTTCTAAAAAAATTGGTCAAAAACCTGGTCTTGTTTCCACGTTGTTCTCAAACAAATGTTCACAAAAATAGTTAGTTCTATCCAAAATCAATCTTTACTAAATTAGTTATACATATTTTTAATATTTAAACTAATTTTAACATAGGCACTATGTTTAAATATAAATAGTATACATCTATACAAGGTTATTTAAACATGTTATGTGAATAAGGAATCTAAACTACTCAAACCTCTATTTTTATTAAATATGTATTGATATCAAACCTATGTTTTGTAATAATTTTTTTATTCAATATATTTTATTTGTTAAAAATATATATTCATAGAGGCATACATTAAGGATGATATCTGTAAACTCTACATAAGATAGACATGGATCGAACAATGAGAACCATTATAAAACAATGCATCTCTTCTTAAAGCACTATCTTCAAATAGAAATGGAAATAATATTACTCCAACTATATAACATTATATCTTGGTTTTAAATTTTTTATATGAAATTAGTATTCTCTACAATAATTTTATTGATTATGAAGATCAATTGTGTGTAGCTCTTTTCATTACAGAGATGATCCACTACAAAGTTGACTTCCTTAAAAATTTATAGCATGGTCCATTTATTCATGTTTTTATTTTAAAATACTTTCCTCAATATAAATTTTAGAGAACTAAATGGAGCCATCATTCTATTTTGAAATAACAATTTTTTAGGAGAAGGATCTCAAAAACCTAGTTCTTGTGTTTTATATTTTATTTCCTTTCTACCCTTACAATTTATGACTTGAAATGTAGTTTTATTATAATCATATTACCCTATTATGGTTACTATTTATATATCTATATGTGTGTGTGTGCGTATTCACATGTGTATATATCACAAGGGGCACCAATTCTAAAATTAGACATTCAAATATTTACATGTTTCAAAAATATTAGATGATTGCATAAAAAATTATATGAATGTCATTTTCCATTCAAAAATTAATTTGTATGTCAAAATAATTTTTTATATGCTAAACATTAAACAAATACATAAAATGATATAAATTTTTAGGTCAAGCTAATTCAAAACACACACACACACACACACACACACACACACACACATGCACACACGCACACGCACGCACGCGCACGCACACACACACACACACACACACACACACACACACACACACACACACACACACACACACACACACACACACACACACACACACACACACACACACACACACACACACACACATAAAGAGAATAAAGATGTGGATCAAAATCACAGCCTAATTCCTAAAATGGAATGAGGTTGAACTATTTGAGTGTTTATCACGTAAATTTCTAATTTGAACAAAAAATTAACATATTGTGTGAAGTTGTAAATGTTACATGATATATTAAAATAAAATTGTAGAAATACCTTTTAGTTAGCTTTAAAATAAATATTATTTTTAATCTCTCTAAAGAAACATAGTTATTATAAATAAAACACAAATAACTTAAATGAAAAATAGAGGTTGTACGGGAAACATAAAGTTGTTATGAAACACATATCACATGAAGAAGCACAAAAGTTTATTACATATGTTAAAATTATGTATTAAAAATATTTATATAATATAACATAGAAGCTTCGGTGGGATATAAATAGTTTGTAGAAATAATAAATGCTATGCATAAAAGCTTACATGGAAGGAAAACTTGGGAAGAAGCCAATGTTTATAGGCAAGGCATGGCAAACATCCTCCATCATTTTTCCCATTGTGAAAATAAAAAAATAGATAATATTTTAGAGGAAATATTATATGAATGCAAATACAAAAAAATGTAAATAGTTATTTATTACATATGAACTAAATTTATTAAAACATGCCATCAATATCAGGTAAATATGAAGGCTCCCATAAAATTGAGGGTGTAGATCTAAAGAATCATATAACCCAAAATTAAAGTCCCTTTGACTATTGATTTTTAATAAAAATATTTTTAATTACACACACACACACACACACACACACACACACACACACACACATTTGTAAAATGTGAAATGTAACCATAGGTTTCATGTAAAAACTAGTCAAAAGAAGTAATTAGTTAATGTTATGAAATTTGAGATGGATTCAGTTGAGAAGAATGATATATAGACACTAGTTCTACCTTCATACAATAATTATGTCATTAGAATGAATCAGGTATACAAGCCCAAATTCAAGAGTGATGGTACAATTGATGAGATAAAATCTAAACTAGATTCAAAAGAGTTTGCACAAATATATGGGGTTGACAATGAGGTAGAGTATACACCCATAGCATGTCAAGATGATATAATACTAATTCTTGTTTTAGATTCTCATAAATTATGTAAACTTCATCAAATATATCCAAATGTGCATTCTTAAATGAAGCGACTAAAGAATAAGTATGTCTACGACAATTAAAGGGTTCTTAGGTGAAGTGTAAGAATTATAGGTATATAAGTTGAATGATTCTCTTTTTTGGATAAATCAACCTTCAATAAATTGCTAATAAATAATTGATAATTTAATTTAGGATAAATTCTACCTAATAATTGAAAATGCATCAACTCTTTACATAAAAACATTAGGTTCTAATGTGTTATATGTTTTTATCTATTTAGATGACCTGATTCTTACGATTGGATCTATAGATTTGGTGAATAGCTTCAAGGAAACTATGAAATAAAAATTTGAGATAATTAATCCTAATCTTACTAAGTAATTTATTATAATTTAATTCCATAGAAAATAAATATGAGGTATTCATTTTTCAAGCCAAATATGTATGAGACACACTAAAAAAAATCAATCTTCAAGATTCTAAGCATATGGACAATACAATTGTAAGTGAATAAAAGATAATGATAAAGGATACGAGTCATTTAGAAGAATAAGATAATTTTATAAGTATGTTGGGGGGTTTTAAATATCTCACTATGGCATGGTGGAATATCAGTAATGGGATTTGACTAGTTTCTATATTTATAAGAAAATCATCACTCAAACATTTGCAAGAAATGAAATGAATTTAAATATATGTAATAGGTGAATATAATCATTATTTTCATTTAGGCCATAAATAAAATTATGTGAAATTAGATACATAGATTCATATTAAGGAGGATATCTTAATGAAAAGAATCCAAACTCATATTTAAGAGGATCTATTAATGACCACGGCCTTGTTTGGAATGAGCCACATAGATGTAGATGGACAATAGGCCTAGCAAGTTTGGCTCATTATCAGCTTTATATTTAGAAGGTTTTATTATCATCATATAAATCCATAAGTGTGAGGATATTAGGTTTAATTTATCATTGATTATGTTTTACTCATTTATCATATGTTTCATGTGGGAATATCTATCAACTCTGATTCGATTGGCTAGCCCTCTTTAGGGTAGCCACATAAGAGAGAATTCATTGTCCATGTACCCATTTAAATTTTTTTACTAGTCCATACTAAGGATCATGTCATAGACCTTAATAATCACTATCACTTGGATATATATGCACCATTGAGTTATAATATCAGATTTTAGATGCATTTGTACATTTAGAGGCTCACCCACTACTTCAAAATTTGATTTATCTAGTTGAGTTGATATCTTATCTAAATTGATAAGAACTAACCCTAGATTTACATAAATTACTATTGGTAGTACATATGAATAATATCTCAAGTCCACCAAAAAATTGTGTAGGTTCTTTCCATATATTTTTGAGAGTTAAGATGAAGGGAGGGACCTCAGTCTTGTTCTTACAAATGAGTATGTTTGTGTGTGTTGTTTTTCACTTAGTTTGGGTAGGTTATGTTGGATATTAATTTAGCTATTTTAGGATAAGGTAAAATTAATCCATGATCTGAGTAAGTTAGTGAAGGTTTATATTTTCCTTAATATTATCCATGTCTTCTACTATGTTATATCTTTCCTTCTTTTCAACTAGTTGGGTCTCTATAGGAGCTTTTGGTTCATGATACTTTAGAGGCAAAGGGTCATTCCTAACATTATGATCTAGTGGGGTTGCATCATTGTTTGGAGGAGTCAAATTAGTGAAATTTTTGTTTGTGTTTTTTGGTTCCTTAAGGAATTATTACTCTTTTATAACTATTCGAATGAATGAACCTCACTAATACTCTCCTCATACACATTTTTCTTCTACCTAGGAAAATCCATAATTTTTAACACCATGGTTGTGATAGGGGGTCTACCTACTTTTGATGATTTTAGATGATTTAAATGACCTAGTATTAATTCATTTATCCCATAATATCTAAAAGTCACTATAGAACTATATACATTCAAGATCCCCATGTGCACCCATGTTATGTTCTTAACACTAGTTTGGCAAAGCTATCTCACAGAGGTTAACTTCAAGTATCTTATTAGGGGATGGTTATGAATAACTATATGGATTAATATAATTTATATTTTTGTATTTGGTATGTGAATTTAATATTTAAAATTTAATCGTTCAATCTTCCCATTTGACTTTGTAGACCAAGAAATTCATTAGTTAGTTTTTAGATGATTCACTAGTTTGTTCTTGAGGTATATTTTGGGATTTATTATCCTCTACCAATGTTAGCTGGTGTTGTAACCGAGGATCCATTTCATGGTTTATTGGATTAAGAAATCCTAGGTGTTGGTTTGGCATGACGTGACACAAAGTGAGTTGGTTCATTATGGGCAATGACTGAAGCATTAGAATATTCTTGTTTGTGTTGGGAAACAAGAATAGTGCAAGCATATATGGCAAGACATTAGTAATGGGATCCATCATTTTACCCTAAAGTTTTAACTAATTATCAAATTTTATGGCTTGACTACATGGGGGTTTCATCTTAATAACATGGTCATCCATGGGTCCAAGGTGTTCTTGTACATATCAAGCATTAGTCAAGAGTTAGGCTAGTAAAGAATGATGACTTGACTATAGATTTTATAGAACGTGGCATATAAGTCTTTGATGAGTTAATTAAGTGTTAGAATAAACTTACCATAGTATGTTTGCTATGTAAAAGTGAGGTTGTTAATCTATTAAAAAAAACTCACCTAATTTTTAGTTAGTTATTTATTAGACTAAGTTAGTATATTAAATCTATTATGGACCTATTTCATATTTTAGAAGATTATGAATTATTATTTAGTTATATGTTCATCCTATTTTATAGGACTATTACGAGCATATGTAGGATTATTTATATGGATTTGTAATTCAATTTTTTTAAGCTCAATAAATCTTATCATATTTATGTGCAAATTTGGTATTAGAGAAAAGAAATTTGTATAGAGATACTCTATCAAAAATTATATTATGCAAGTTAGACTGTACATGCAAATCTTTATATCTTAATGGTGGCCAAGGAGCCACATTTTCTTAAGTTATCCATATGATTTTTAGTAATAGTGAGGAGTACATGAATTATTGGAAGGTGATTATTGTTAAAACTTAGTTTGGGCTTCATACTACATAATCTTGAAATCATTTGGACCATTTAGATCTAGGTTGTACAACACTTTCGACATTTGGATTCAATTTTGCATTCACTCTCCTAGAACCTATTGTACTTCAATCTTTCTCAATATTTCATCGTACATTCCAACTTAGTTTATTAATTTTCTTGGAGACTTATATTACTCATATATGCAGCCTCTAGATATATATTATATAATGTTTTTGTAGGTCATACCATACTTTGATATCCTATAATCTATTCTAGTCTATTCATAATCTATAGATCAATTTTCTTTTATTCTAGACCATATAATGCAAATTTTGCATATCTGAATTTTAGATATTTCTTCCTGCTCATACTAGCTTCCTCCCATGCTTGGTATTATAATTGGGTTGGTTATTTGGATCATTTTTGGATCTTAAAACTTGTTGTCGTTGGTTGGAGTAGAATTATGAATGGTAGATTGGTTTCTTTTTAATTTTAGACTGTATAAATCAATTTTTTTAGTTATTTTTTTCAATCTATTCTTTGCTTAGTGATGGAACATACAAAATTCTAATATACAACTATGAATACTGTCTTATAACCAATTGGGATATTTAAATGTGAAGGAGTGCATTTGATTAGTTTTTTAGATATAGTTAAATTTTTGTCCACATCAAGTCATATGGATCTATAATTCCAATTCTCATTTCTAGAGATATTTCTATGTTGCAAATTATTTCACCTAAAATTATAACATTCACGTGAGGATAGTGTCATATATAATTTTGAGTGTTTAAAATTTGGAATTCTCTCCAAGCTTACTATGTGGAACTCAAAGGGGAGTTTCATTTGATTTTATCTAACACACTTGGAAAATTCAAAGTGCTAAAAATATGATAGGTGTGTTTTTTTATGTTTTTATATATCATTTTTGTCCTTTTCAAACTTGATTTGATGCATAGAGGAATTGGTAGGTTTTTTTTTTTGATAGAACCTAGACAAGATGACATTTTTAATTTTTTTACTCTCCCTATGGAATTTCATTTCCAATTCTTGTAATTGTAAATTATGATTTGTAAACATTTGTAATTTTTTTTTTTTTTTTAAAAATAAAATTCATGCAAAAAAATGAGATTGTAAAAATTTAATTCATAGTGTTCGGTAGCAATGATGCCTCTAGTTCATATTTACAAGTAATGCTTTCATGCTTTGAACTAATATATTTATAGTCTAACATAGATGCAATAATGATGTCTTGGTATCAACCCATTAAATCATAGAGGAGTAATAAGGTTCATATATTTTCATAAAAAATACCTCCATTACCCATTTGTTACTATTGATAGACATAAATCCTAACATTTGGAATCTCCAAATATATAGGGATGTTAAACCCATGTATAAAAAAATTATTCAAGTGTATGTGAATGATAGAATGAATATATTTCACATATTTTATATGTACCCAATACCATTCTTCTCTCATGTGCATTAAAGTATCTTACACATACTAATAGGTATATAAAAAGGACAAGATCTTCCAGTATTAATGGGTATATAAGGAGGTGAACATATAGATAGGTCTAATATATTTGTCTAAAAGTATATATAAAAGGGATACTTTTGGATTTATAAAGCACCAATCCATTTCCATTCTATATTTTTATCATATTTACACGCATAGATGGAAATAGATTACATTTTGTTCTGCTAGACATTGAGATTATTTGAGATGATAGCTACACCACCTAAAAAACATAAGTTAAAACCCACTTGGAATTTTGGGACATATGGATAATTATTTATGGCACATGTACCCAACATGCGATTGACGTTGATCAACAATGTAAATGTGATAAAGCCAATAAAAAATATAAGATCATATTCATGTTTAGAGTCTTAGATGAGGTACAACCTCATATTTATAATGACACTACATCTTAGGATGCTTTGGATAAACTTCAAATAGTATTTGAGGTAAATAATCAAAACTAAATTCTTCATCTATAAAGCCAACTCTATAGTCTAAAGTTAAAATCCAAGGAAAAAGTGGAGGCTTTTATTTATAGAGTTAAAACATTATGAGATTCATGTGAAACATTGGGAAAAACTATGAAGGATGACTCTTGGGTTCTTATTTTCCTAATATATATTCCCCTCTCATATGAAATTTGTGTGACCATGTTGAATGTAACAAGTCAAAACCAAGCTTTGTATCCTTGGTTAACATGTTATAATAGGAATAAGTCACATAAAATTCAAAGCACCCTGATGAAAATCATGAACTTACCTTATCTTAGAAAGGGAAGAAACCCATGAGGACTTTAAAACATAACCCTATGTAGAACAATCAACAAAACTATCAAGGGAATAAATCTTTTTCATGGAAGGTTTGTCTCATTTGTGAAAAAATAGGCCATGACCTCAAAAAAATCTGGTATAATGGATTACCATATAGCTTACTTAGTAAGAATCCCACTTCATAGAATCCACCTTAATTACCAAATCCTAAATCCCATTCTACAAAATCATTGGAAGAAGAAACAACAACATGGGAATGTTGTTGAGGATGATCATTCTTTAAAACATGATCGCATCTTTACTACACAAACATTTGAGGAACTTAGTTCTTAAAAATCCATCTGGTATGTTAATTTTAGTTTCATAAGGAACATAAAAGGACAAAAACAATGGTTTTTCACTTTACAATAGTAAGTATCTTGAGGTAATGTTTCTCTTAATGATGACATATCATATATTATTGAGGGTATAGGTGATGTTATAGGACTCGTTAAGAGCTTATTTCCTATAAATCACTTCTAAATCATGGCATCAAAGTTGAGTTTGATCAAAACCATGGTGATATGTTTTACCTTATCAAGAATGATGATTGAAGATATAAAACTATTACATGGCATGATTTTTCATCTTGATCTTATCCATAATGACCATCAGGCACTTGTTGTGAAGGGTACAAACAAATCTCATTTATGACATAAAATATATGGTCATTTTAGTTATGGGTATTTGCTTACATTAAGAAAATAATACATGGTCAGAGATCTTCCCATACTCAAACAATATTCTAATATCTATTCTAGTTTTTAAGATAGTAACTAATGAAGAGACAATTTTTGAAAAGGTGAAAATTTGTTTCCTTATCCACTAGATCTGGTGCACACTAATATGTGTTGACCTATTACTTCAAGCCTAAAAGTGTATAAGTATTTCCAACTCTTTATTGATGATAATTCTTAAAATATGTGGTTTTCCTTATTAAAGAATAAGGATAAGGAATTTTGACCCTTCAAAAAATTAAATGAATATTTTTAAGATGAAACTACTCACAAAATTGAGTCCCTCTACTCAGATAATGGGGGGAATACACCAGTAAAAATTTCACTATATACCTTTCAAATCATAGAATAAATCATCAATATAATGCACCTTATTCAACAAAATAGAATAGTTTTGTAGAAAGGTGTAATCATGTCATTTAGGATATGTTTTGAAGCACATTTGAGAATGCATAAATTCCTCCTTCGTATTGGGTAGAAATGTGTCTCACAGCTGTCTACCTACTAAATAGGCTACCCACAAAATATTTTAATGGAATTACACCATAGGAAGTGTTGACAAAATTTTGACCCTATGTCAAAATATGACTACCCATATAAATTTAAAGTTTCATATGTTGGTCATATGGATTTTACATGGTCTACATTTTCTTATAGAGTCCCATATGGTCATGTTTGACCTTCCTTAGCCTTGTCCAACTCTTGGTCTTATGAACACTTGTGTAGCCCAAGAGGTCAATCACTGGGTCTAAATATTTAAAACTTTGTTAAATGTTTATTATAGTTTAAATTCATTATAAATGTTATTTTAATGTCATTAATTTCATCTTATCATGTTCTAACCTTTATTTGACTCTAAAATTCAAAAAATCGCAATTTGGCCACAATTTAGCCCATATAGAGGAATGAGACATATAATTTCAAGAATAGAGCATTTAAAATGGATTATAAATGACCCTAGTGTTATATGGATGATATATAATGTTCAATTTCAATCAAGTACTTACAAAATTGTAGTTTCAACCTCCCAAACAAGAAAAATGCCATTTTCAAGCACTTTTGGGCACTTGTACGGCCTTGGAGGATCAATTTTGAAATGGAAATGGTTTGTAAGTTTTATCTTGGGATTAATCACATAATTTCATAGATTTTTACAAATTTTAAATTCTAACTAATATTCCAAACACATTTTCTCCTCAATCACTACCTTCATAAACTCAGAAAGGCAACATTAAACTAGATGGTATGGCCAGGAGGGTGAGAGAGAGAGAGTTAGGTGATTAAATTTTACAAATTTTTAGGGGTAATAATTATATTTAAATTAATTATTTTTTTCCTCATTAATATATATTATCTATTAACAATATCTAAGAGTGATAGCAGGACATGATGGCCTATACATCTGAGAGCGGTCTACTCTTGCACCTATTTCTCCACCTCATAAATTAATGGAGAGGAATTATTTTTAAGTTTGTTTTTATATGTATTTTATCTTCCTTTAATGGTTTTTTCATCATCCAATTCATCTCCATGAGGTGATTTCAATTAAATGAATAAGGCCTTAGTATATAAATTGTTTCAATGGATTTTATTGCAAGTCTTTATTTTGTCTTCATGATGGTTATATTTAGAGGTTTATAGTCATTAAATGTTCATATAAAGTATCTTATTTTCATGAAATCCATGTTTTTTTGTCTAAATATGTGTATTTTTATCTATGACCTTCAAGTGTACTTACTTTTGGAGACATTATCAGTGTTAGAACAAGTCTACTAAAGTTTGATTGCTAATTTAGGATAAATTACCAATAAGATACCATAGTGTAAGATTTTGAAATGATATTATGCTCCTATAATATTAGAAAGATCAATATAAGAGCCATAAATGCACATTCCAATGAGAGTTTAGAACTGTTTACTTCAATAGCATGTTGTACTTACATTAAGAATAGTTTGAGGATGTTTAGAGCAATGGATAAGTTTGTTACATATATTGAATTGTATTCATTTGCCTTGATTAACTCATTGACCTGATCAAATGGAAAAAATTGACTAGGATATTCCAAACCTCTACTAACAAACTTCTTACAATGCTTAACTATACCTATAGTCTGTATAGTGGTTTGAAGGTGAGTTTAGGTGATATGATGTTGTTTAAAATATTAAATACTATTGATGAGTAACTTGAAGAGGTTAGGGGTTTGATAGAATTGAAATTTTAAAATACACAAGAGTTGGCTTATAGCCCTAAACTATCCAAATGAGACCTACAAGGCTCAAGCTTATGGGTCCTCATTTTGGACATTATCAACCTCAATTAAACACACCAGCAAAAATGAGCATTAATCCCTAATTTGTGTAAAGACATAGATGGTGTTACAAACCCTTAAAGAGAAACTAGGTCACTCAAAGTTAAGATGACAATAAAACTAAGTTGATAGGCTTCTTGTTTACACCTATAGTTGTGTATAAACTATATGCTTGATGGTAACAAGATAGAGGTGTGTTCAAAATTTTTGAAATCCTAATGAGAGAGAAACTAAGTTCAAAACCTATTTAAAAGGGTCACTTATGAGAGTGGTAGAGATATAAGCACATGAGGACAACAATCATCATAAAAAAGAAGCCTATAGGTGACTCATAAGGTCAATTCATCTTTAAACTTAAAAAAATGGTAAGAGAGTATTTTAGAAGGATTTGAAAACTCAAATGAAACTGTTAGCCAATTTTTGGATTGCATAGCAAAATTGCCTAAGTGGAATACAATGTCCTAAAGATCAAATAAAAAAGAAGGGTTTTGATCAAATTTTCATGGTGGTCAAAGCAATTCAAGGTCATGAAACAATTTTTCACAAGCTTCATTATTTCATAGTTATTTCAGGCTTTTAAGGATCAAGTAGTAATTTTAGGTACGTGTTCAATAAGGGCCTATAGGATTTAAAAGAAGCTAAGTACAAAACCTTTTTTGGCTAAGTCTTTACTTGGGAATTATTTTGATTTTCATTTGGGATAAATCCAAATTATTTTGGACCTTTTATTTGACTAAGTTTTCATTCTTTTAGGGAATTTATTTCAAGTTTTTGGCTAAGTGTTAGGAATTTCCTCAGATATTTTGTCACAAATAAAAGTACCAAAGACTTGAATTATCTTAGACGTTTTGTCCCAAACAAAAATTCTAAAAGGTATTTTTTCAAGAAAAGTATCCTATACATTTTATTGAAGGGTCATTTTCAAGGAAAGTCCTATGGAAAAGCCCTGAAAGGTAATTTTTAGGGAAATTGATCTAAAATAATAGTCCTAATGGATCATTGATTTGACAAACTAGACCAAAACAATAGTCTTTAAGGATGATTTATTTGACAAAGTGTCCGATACCATTTTTCTAAAGGATACCTTTTCAAGTAAAGTGTGTCCTAAACAATTTTTTTGGAGGGTAATTCTTTGATAAAGTGGTCAAATACATAAATCTTGAAAGGTACTTTTTCAAGCAAAGAGTCCTAAGACAAAAAACTGAAGGGTTATTTCTTCAATGAAAATCTTGAAGCAAAAGGCCATGTGCATTTCTGTTGGGTAATTATCTTGTGACAATTTCCCCAAACATTTTATCTGATCCAAAAGAGCTACAAATAATTCTTTTAGAGAAAGTGGCTGAGACACAAAGTCCATGAGAAAATCCTATAGATAAAATTCCAAAGCAAATGACCTAGAGAATTTGTATTTTAGTAGGGTAATTATAGTTATGTAAACATCAATTTATAGCCATGATAAATAGTTGTTTGTATTCAAATTGGTCCAAGATCGATGGTTTATTTTCAAATTAAACAAAGATCTAATGACATGAGTAAAGTCAATAAATCAATGAGATTCACACAAGTGTCAAGTTTTAAGCATAGAAGATAGTCACTGAAATTTAAATATCCCAATGATAATTGCTTAGACATCAAACACATTCATGCAGATGTCAAAGTGAGGCCTCATGAAGTAGTCATTTAATTTCAAATATTTAGATCAATGGTGTGCATTTGATCATACATCTAATATATATGGAGAGTGTAAGGTCAAAGAAGTCAGTGAATCCTGAGGGCAGATTCATACATAACAAGTGGCACAAGTGTGTTTATATGGTAGAAGATTGATAATCAACATTAATTTAGATGAACAAGTTCTAAAAAAGTAAGATTGGTCAATTGTCAATGATCCAAGTTAGTTTCTAATAACCAATAAATAGAGGGAAAGCCTAGAACATTTTTGACAGAAGTGAACAAGTCAATTTTCAATTGAGATAAGTAAATACAAAGGATCTAATTTTTAAGATGGCCAAGGATTGAACTAGAACATATATTCCAAGATCAAAAATGGCCATTAAAGCTTAGTAGTAGAAAAATAAGTCTTCATAGGACCTAAAAAAGACTAAGTTTTGGCACCTATTGTCAAAGTAAGATTGCATAGACGGAAAAATTCATCTAATCAACATGATAACTATAAGAAAACCAGTAAATTTGATTGGTTTTAAATCTATAATGAAACTTTTTCTCAGATATTTTTTTAGGGTAGATATGTAATTAATGGGAATATTCTTATCCTTCAACATGGTTATTTCTTAGACAAGCATATATTTACAGCCACCTAAGTTATAATAACGTGGCTCTATTAGTTCTAAGGTATAAATATTTAGTCCTCAAGACCATGAATTAGAGTCCTAATATGAACACTTGGTAGTTGGATAAGGATAATGAGCATTCAATTCTTTTACAAAATTTGTTCTTTAATGATAGGGTCATCAGTTAATGTCTTCAAATTGGTATTTATCCATTGAAATTGGTTGGGTTTTTTTCAATGTACATCTCTCTCTCTCTCTCTCTCTCTCTCTCTCTCTCTCTCTCTCTCTCTCTCTCTCTCTCTCTCTCTCTCTCTCTCTCTCTCTCTCTCTCTCTCTCTCTCTCTCTCTCTCTCTCTCTCTCTCTCTCTCTCTTCTATAAATATAGGTTTCTAATCCTTGAAATGCATCCCTCTTTTGGGTATGACAAAACTCTACCAAAATTCATACTATAACACCATTTGATGCATTAAACACTAAATTGCATCATTTTGCAAGCTAGATTGAAGTGTGTTTTATGAATTCTTGTACTGTGGGTAAGTGAATGTATGATCCTTGTCTATGTCCATGTTTTCTCACCTTCATGAAATTCTTGATAGTTATCATAGGTCATTATGAGTGTAATTTATAGTTTGATGATTATCATGAAATTGGATATTTTCCCTCTCATACTAGTTTAATGATTGAGTCATGTCTTATTTTTAAATATTTATGTGGGACTGATTTTCATTGGTCTTGAATACATCCTATAGTATGTCTTATGTGAGTTTGAGTGATCAAATCATTGGTGGATCACCTCTTTTACATGATTTCATAAGTTATTGTTAAAATATCTCTCCCTCTTCCAAGAAAGTGATTTTTTAGGTTTAGTATAGGTGATATATTCAAAATTAATCCAAACTTCTCTATAAATTTGATCCATTATTGGGATACCCATAGCCTAGGATCAGTCCCATGTTGGACTAGATTTTGGTAGAGTACCTAAACAATCCCCTGCTTAGCTAGGGTGAAAATATAGAACACCAATTGAAACCTCATCTTGGATAAAAATATTTTATAATATGAGTGATGAAAAATGTGGATACCTAAATAGAAAGACCATACAACCAAAGGACCTTCTAGCTATCACCTACATGTGGCTAAAGAAGCAATTTTAGGCCTAATGCTAAAGAGATGATAGTGATAAGGTTATTTCAAAGATGTCTAATAATCCATTTAAGAATTTAAAAAAAATCATATAAAATTTATGGGGTTAATACCATGAATGGGAGGTCCAAACTCACATATTATACAATCAAATGATCCTTGAAAGGCATATACAAGCTGTAAAGAGATGGACTGATATCAAGATTTGGAATGAAAATAGAGCATGTTCATGGTGTTTAAACACAATTGGGATCTTCAAGTAAGTTTTAAAACATTTATAAGGTCACTAAGGTGAGAAATTAAGGTCTAGACATCAAGGCATGCAATTATGATGCATGAAGAACACTTACAAGCTACCTATGGTAGGTCGATCTTGAAACTTGAGTAAGACAACATATTGAAGGGACTCTGAATTTCATAATAGTTTAATAAAATAGATAATATTTCATTATTTTAACCAAATATTAAAAAAATTAAATATTTATATAAACAAGATTCAAGACCTGATTCTAAGTCTAGGCTTTAAAACCTTGCACATAGTCACATGTTACAATCTAGTCTTAAGGGAAATTGATGATTAGAGGACTCTAAAAGCATGATCATGATCTGAAATTTTTTTACATATAATGGTAATGAGCTGAAAAATACTTCCATGGCCTCATTTAATTCACACCAATAATGGATCTATCCATTGTTATGTCTTAGACTATGCCCACTCTCTGGCAAACGGTAGCCATGAGGCCTAAAAGATCTTCTTGGACTCAAAGCATGAATAAAAAATTATAGATATCATATAGGGACCTTTATGGAATGAATAATAATATAATATGTTTTCATACACTTCCTAGGTGGTAACACACTCAAGTTTCCATCCAAGTACCCTTGAGGGCTTGCAAGAAGGAGATAGCTCTTAAACCCGAACACCTTGACCAGTATACCTTGAACATATAAAGGGGTAATGAATAATTAAAAATTTTGTGGAATAATGAATATTTTTTATACATAGGTGTATGATCCTCTCATATAAGTGGGAATGAGTTTCAAGGCCCATAACTCAAATTAGAACTCTCTCTAAGCCCAAGAACACTAAACAAGCCATTTGAAGAGCAACATTAGATGCTTGAACTATTGCCTACACTATGCATGGGAGTATGATACTTTTGGATTAGTTAAATAGGTATATAAATAATGTTTTACAAGTGGAGGGATATAATTAACTGATATCTTCTTTATGAATAATCGTTAAGACCTCAAACAAGTCTAAAACCTCTCTTAAACCTTGATAGTGACTAGTCATGGAGAAAAGAGATAAAATGCACATAAATTCCACCATTACATTATAAAAAATCTTGGATTTTTTTAGTAAAAATATTATATTCTTTACATGTACTTATATTTTATATACTATTATACAAACTACCCAAAATACCCTATTGTTTGTATGTATTTTATGTTTTGTAGGTATTCTGAGAATGGGAGAGATTCCAAATCATGAGATGAGGTCAATTTTTAATTTTAATATCCATTAAAATAATTAAAATTCCATATTATATTATTTAAATTATCAAACTAGACCCATTTTTCAAGGTAGTCTCAAACATGCTCAAAATGAGACTAGGTGGTAAGGCCATGTCTTGGTTTGCATACCTCCACAGGGTCTTAGGACCCTAAAATTTTTGTGGATGTTGGTAATGGAATAGGGAAAGTTAATAAAATTATTATTTTTAATTATAAACATTTTTATAAATTTTGGAGAGAGAACACAAGGTCTAAAGCAAGGAGGCTTAATTGAGGCCTAATTCACGATATAGAAAGACATAAAATATGGGTTTCCACTTGGATTCTAAAGATGAAATTTGGTAATATTTATAAGGACATAAAATTTAATATATTATTACCTTATTTTATCAATTTAATCCATAAAAATATTATACAAAGTGATTTACAGGAAAAAAGGCTATAAGGAAACTAGGCCTAGTGAAGACTTAATGAGCAAAATGAGTTTTTAGGATTTGGTACAAGAACAAAAAATGGTATGTTTCAGACCTAATATACTATTTTGAAATAAATCATGTCATTTTTATGATATTATTAATATTAATTTGAGTTTTATGCCCCTTGGACGAATCTAGGCATGGGAAATGGAGAGTTACAAGACACCTATGCATATAAATGATGTAATGAAAGGTCAGAGGATTTTCCTAAGGCATGGGACATGTCCAATGAGTTTTTTAAGATATTTTTAAGTATAATTAATGGTTCTAAGGTCTATTTTTTGCTCCTTTCATGCAATAAGGGTAGATATTAAGATGTTAGTCAAGGTGTCAAGTAAAGTTGTAACTCCTACAACACTTAGAAAGATGGAGCATGTTCAAGGGGTTAACATATGGCATGGAATACTTGATGGATTTTTTTCATATCTCTTCCTTTATTTATAACAATTTATCTTATGTTTTATTTTTATCATTCATTCTCTAGTACACCCCTCTCTCTATCTTCACCATTCTCTATAAGAGCATCCATTTTTTGCTAAGTTTGGGATCCACAAATTTTGTATGATGAATCCATACCAAAATTTATAATTTTAGTTACCTATTCATGTGAATTCAAGTTGGATGTTCAAATTATATCTTGAAAAGAGTGATTTTTAAGGGATTTTAGTGATGAGTGTTTAGTGACAATCATATCCTTTGCATTTGTCCTTCATGTTTCATGCCTATTTCAAGTTTTATACCTTTCACATATCATATTCAATGTTATAATTTTTTTTCTTGTTTATATAATTTATAATTCATTAGTTTTTCCTTTATCACCTCTTGGTTAATGATTGTATTACTCATGCAATCATCTAAACATTCATATTGAAACACTAATGTGATAGGAGGTGTTTAGAGTAGCATAATCATATTGTAAGTTGATATTTCATAGTGCATCTTCAAAAAATTGTGGATTTAGTTTTTTTTGCATCACATCTAATTTTTTTTGGTTATATTATTACTTTTATTTCCCTTTTCCATGTCAAATCAAGTGGTAGTATTAGTTTAGGTGTTGTATTTTATGAGCTATCCCAAAATATAGCGGTGTGACTCACTTAGAGGTCACCCATAAATTAGATTCAATCCCATTGCATAGGTAAAATTAAGAGGGATTGAATCACCATCTCATAAGGTACAATTTTTAGGTATAATAGTTATAGCATTCCTACTGGAACTTAAAAAACAATAGGTTATCTAAGATAGATGTTGGTCTTGGTATTATTGTAGTAGTAGAAGCCTTCTTAATGTATTATTTGGTTACTCCAAAAAGGTTTTGAACTCCTAGTTATTGACTAGTAAGCCTAATTTCATTACAAAGGTGACTACAACATTATAATCAAAAGTTATCCCCCTTGAATTCCATGAATTGCCTTTGTATTCATATAATAAAATGAGATATCTTCACACTCTCACATACACAAAGTCACTTGGAAGGAAGGCATTTATTTTAGATCATAAAAATTCTCCTAAGGATAATAATATGGTTGAAAATATGCCCTTTGTTTCCTTCAATGGTGATTATCCTTTGAACCTTTAACAATATGATGATATTTCAATGGATTCCCTCAAAAGTGTTCCTTACTTTAATATAGATATTTCTCTTACTCAAATTAAACATATTAGAGACATGGCCAACTTTTAAAAGATTCACAACATAATACAAGAGAATGTACTAATCAAGAGACTGATAATCAATTTTAAAGGATATTTTTTTGAATGGTATAAGACATTACACCCTAATTCAATTGACTCATGGGATGATTTGGGAGATAAATTCAGAAAGATATTTGAAGACAAAAGTGACCATTTATCCTTGGCCAAACAATTGACTACTATAAATAGAACCCCTTATGAATCCATGCAATATTTCAATTCTTGGTTTTAAAAAACATGGGATAGAATACTAATCCTAGTAACACCCACCCTAAAATATGATTTTATCTACTATCTCAAGGCCTTGAATGGTGATAATGGTTTTATGATTCAATCAATGGGTGGGAATACTCTAATAAATGCATATGAAATTTCCATAGTAATTGAGAAAAAATTGATACAAGCTATAAAACTTGCTTATAGACTTCACTTGTATTTGTTTCTTTATGTGTAAGCTCCCATACCCGAGCAAAAATAATTTGCCCCTAGTCAAGCAAATAAGTAAAAATAATAAGATGTCATTCAGAATCTTAATGAATAAATACAAGATCTTAAGAGGAAGCAACAACAATAGAAATAAAAGTCTTATCACCATCCTTCCTAGCATTACCAATCCTATCAAGCTCTTAGATAACTTTTTCAAGGTCAATATCAAAGACAAAGGAAACTAACTCATTTAACTCAACCTATTGGAAAAAATCACAATTATCCTTCTACTTCTAAGGCACTTTTACTTATTCAAAATAATCGTTTACAAGATAGTGGACAATAGCCTTCATGGAAACAACCTCATGACCCTTTGACTTATGGAAATGAAGCATTCAATCAAGCCTATATGGATAAATGGGGAACAATGCCTTTCATGACTAAATAAGAGATACCTGATGGAGGAGATAATAATGAATGGTATACTAAATCAAATAATACCATGATGAACTATTATCAAGAGGAATCATGTACTATCAACCACCAAGGAAATGTCAATGTTGATCCAAGTTCTATCACTAAAAATACAAGATCAAAGATGAGAGGTATTGAGGAATTTCAAGGAACAATTAGTGGTCCAAATGTAATATCTCAATATTACCAAAGATTAGGTACATAAAATTTATCCTCTATGAATCAAATACATCAAAAAAATCAAAATGTTAAATCTTCTTTTATACCTGCTCCTATACATCAAGTGACATAAACTAGTGGTAGTTTTTTGGATCCTAAAGTTGTCATCTCTCTTATGAATATTATGGATCAAATGCATAAATTTCATGTAATCATTCCAATTTGGGAAAAATATCCATACTTGGTCAGATAATTTTTCTCTAAAATGAGCTCTCCAAGCTCAATGCATCATCTAGGCAACCTAGTGAAAGAGGGGAAATTTTTACCAATGAAGTGAACATGAAGAATGGGCAGCCCATAAAAACTTAGAGAAAGGATAAACCTTCTCCATTAGACCTCTATGTTATCATTATAGATTAATTGGTTCATAATTTTCTAATGATAGTGGAGCAAGTAGATCAGTCATGCCAAAACAAGTAATGGATAGGCTAAATTTGAAGTAGGAATCAAAATAAAATGGATTACTACAACTTGATGGATTAAATATATAATAGTTATAATGATAAAAGTTTTACAATTGAATATTCATAATTTTCATAATTACTCTATCTCCTAATATGTAGTGGTTGTTGATGTGCCACCTTACTTTGCTCTCTACTTGTGAAGAGATTTTACCACCAATATTGTGGGGTACTTAACATCAGGTTGGTCATATATGCCATTTAGGACTAGACATGGTGCTAAAGAGACTATCTAATATAAACCATTATCTAATTTTCATGTGTATTTTTGTGTATAATATTCATCTAACATGAACTGTACTATTGTTGATGAGGGATATTAAGCTAATGATAAAAAACCACTGGAACCTTTAGATGGCATATATGATCTTTTTCTAGATGACTGGGAGGCATAAATCATGATTTTGGTCCATATAGATGAGTTAAATAATATGATATTGGGGTTTATATTTACATGAGGAAGGTACATACATACCTTTTGTTTTAAATCCTAATGATGATGTTGTTGGTTTATATAAAATGTTATTTGATGGCTCAAGGAGTAAGAATGGTGTAGGAGTTGATATGATGCTTTTTTATCCATAAAATTAAAGGTACTTCTCGTCTATTAGGTTAAAATTGAGTTATTCTTGCAATTTATTATAATATGAGGTTCTCATTCATGGGCTTCAATTGTCAAGAAAGAGAGGTATCAAGCAAGTTTAAGCTATTGGAGATTTTGAACTAGTTGTGCATCAAGTAAGAGGTAAGAGTGCATCAAAAAACACCTTATTGAAGTAGATAAGCATATATTATGGGACCTTATTGAATATTTTTAAGCCTTTAACATCAAATCAATCTCAAGGGAAGTAAATCAACATGCTGATATGTTAGCTTCAATTGGAGAACAAATTGATATTCAAAATAATGTCAAGAGTCCAAAATTATAGTAAAACATCATGGTAGTTACAAGACTTTCCATACCAAATAATGATGTAAATTATAAAGTGTTTTAAATTAATAAAAAAATACCATGTTTATTACAACATGAGGTTGAGTTATCTTCCAAAAAATCAAGCCAAGTTGTAGCATCAGTTTGGAGAACAAGTTATACAACTAATATCTAATAAGTTACCTAAAGGGTTGGTTACTCTTGAATTTATATTCAATAAAAGTGATCAAATGAGGAAAGATAAATTAAGAATATTCATAGAGGAATAACATCATGAGAGAGTATCCATATTCAAAGATAAGTTACTCAAGCTTGGGAAGGTATGTACACAAGAAGAAAAGGCATCATTGATTATATGATGTAGAGAATTTGTAGATGTCTTTGCTTGGGAGTATAGTGATCTTGTATGGTTTGATCCTTCATTACTTGAACATAGTATATAACTTGATTCTAATATTGAAACTATGAGGGAAAGACATTGTAAAATCAAACCTAAGGTGGATATTATCATGATAAAGGATCTAACCAAGTTGATTGAGTCAAAGATTATCTTTCCTATCAAGAATTCTTCATGGGTTGCCAATCTTGTACTAGTGAGAAATAATAGTGGTGAATTAAGGCTGGGTGTCAAATTTAGAGACTTGAATAAAGTCTCATTAAAGGATCACTATCCTCTACCTTTAATGGAGTAAATACTTCAAGTGGTGGTTGGATTTCAATGTTTCTCACTCATAGATTGCTATTCAGGGTATAACTAAGTGTTGGTCAAAGAGGAAGATCAATACAAGATAAATTTTAGTAAGAAATGGGGGATATATTCTTAGAATATAATGCTTTTTGGGATGTACAATGCATGTGATACATTCCAAAGGGCCATGGACATGGATCTCCAAGGTTTGATAAATAACATAGTGTTGATATACCTTAATGAGATAACACTTTTCTCCAAGAATGCAATTGATAATTTCAAGCATATGAGTCAAAGTTTTGAAAGGTGTAGAAAATATGGGGTGTCTCTCAACCCAAATAAGTGTGTGTTTTTTGTTCATGAAGGTAAGTTACTTAGACACATTATTTCTAATGATAGACTTATCATTGATCCTAATAGAGTTGAAGCCATTCTAGATTTATCGCTACCCAAGCATAAGAAATATTTTTAAAGTTTTCACGTGAATATTGAATTTGTGAGAAGGTTAATAGCTATATTTTCCACTCTTTTTAATCCAATAATAGTCATGTTGAAGAAACACCAAGCTTTCTAATGGAATAAATAAGGGAAGACCAATTTTGAGGGAATTAAACAAGTCATTGCTCAAGCACCTACACTAATCAATCCTAATATTTCTAAGGATTTATTCTTGTATAATTTGTTTAATACTGATACAATATCTATCATGTTGATGCAACAAAATGTTTAAGGACTTGAGCATCCCATGGCCTTTTTAAGTCAAGGACTTGAAGACTATGAAAAAAGGTATACCTATGTTGAGAAGTAAGTGTTGGTTGTGATAATAAATCTCAATAAATTTATACATATATTTCTAATAACAAGATTCATGTGATTGTATCTGTCCCAAGCAGAAGGGACTTCCTATTGAACAAACATCTGAATGAAAAGAGAGCAGGGTGGATAACCAAAGTGATAGAATATGATGTGTAGAACAAGGCCACAAAGCTTCTAAGAGGAAAAGGGATATGTGAACACCAATCATCAGACTTAAAGAAAATAATAAGTGGTTTTAACATTGAAAGAAGATCCTAGTACAACTGCAACTTCATCTCCTCTAAGTTGGACACAAGAAATGGTGAGATTCCTTCAAATACATGAGTGTCCTACAAGTTTAAATCAAGTAAAAAGGAAATAATTCAGATTGAAATAAATACATTTTTTTCTTATGGATGGAGTCTTATTAATTATATTAATGGGGTTCTACTTAGGTGTGTGAAATAGATCATTCTGACAAACTTCTTGAACAATTCCATGATGAACCAATAGGAGGTCACCTTTCACTTAAAACTATAGATGAGAAAATAGTGATGGATGGTTAATATTGGCTCAACCTATTCAAATATGTATATGCTTAGGTGAGAAGGTGTCAAAGGTGTTCACTTTTAATAGGTAAACAAAAACATGCAACCCTTCCTATTCATCCAATTCAAGTTGAACAACCGTTAATGCAATGGTAGCTTGATTTCATTGGAATGATTAATCCTCCATCTAGTGGTGGTCACAAATGGGTCCTCGCATCCACAAAATATTTTTCAACATGGGTAGAGGTAGTGGATCTCAAGGAGGCTATTGAAACTTTAGTTACTGACTTCTATGAGAGCATAGTAACAAGGTTTAGAATACAAGTAACTAAAATTTATGATAATGCTATGGATTTTAGTGAAGTGGCAATAATAGAATGGGATATAAACTGAGGATTCTATTTGATTACCTCTTCCAATTATTACCCTAAAGGAAAGGATAACTAAGACCACTAACAAGAATTTAATCATAATTATGAAGAGAAGTATAGAGTTCAATTAAAGAGTTTGGCATACTAATTTGAAGGCATCCCTTTAGGCTGATAGGATCACTCCTAAGGTTTTCATTTGAAATTATCCTTATATTCTTGTGTATGGGAACGAATCTAAGTTACATATATCACTTGAGTTACCATCCCTTAAATCAACACATTAGCCTGAGAGGATGTAGAATGATCCTATGAAGATAAGTTGGGTAAAACTAATGGTCCTAGAAGAGACAAGAAACAAAGCTATTCTCACCTTGGAAATACACAAAGAACAACTTAAGGAAATTTGAAAAGAGAGCCACATCAGTAATATATGAAGAAGGAGATCTTGTCTTAAAGTGGGATGCTGATAGAGCTAAACTGAGTAAGCATACCAAGTTTGATGGATTGTGTAGTGAACCTTATGTCATTATGCTATGTACCTAGGGATATGATATATTGATGTATATGGGTTGATGGAGATGCCAACATGTGGCACACATCCCCTTAGTTATATGGGTAAACTATATTAGGATAATAGAGTAACTTGTGGAAGTAGTATATTGGGTAATGGTCGGCCTACATTGGGATTAGGAGGTTATCCATCCATGGGTTAGATAGATGTATATATAGGAGATGATTATCATGGTAAGGATATCAAGTAAGCATTGAGTCTTCTATTGTAAGAGGATATTGGAGGTTGTCCCCTCGAAGAGACATTGTTGAGTTATTCCTTCCTAAAGGAGTATTATATGGTGTTTCCATACCTTAAGGGTATTTATGCATATATTGAATAATAAAGATCATTACAAGTGGTATCAGAGCTTCGATTTGGGCAATTTGTGTGGAATGAAACACTAATTTCACTATATATTCTGAAATATAAGGAATTTTTATTTTAAATGTTTACTAAAGATGTAAGAAAATATAATAGAAGCATAGTAAAATTTTTAGAATTTTTTGATTCGTTTTGAGGGAGTTATTGATATTTTAGGGTTTATAATAATTTCACTATATCTTCCAAAATATAGGGAATTTTTATTTGAAATTTTTACTGGATATGTAAGCGGACTTAGGATAAGTATAGTCAAAATTTCAGAAATTTTAGAGTTGTTTGGAGTGATTTATTGCGATTTTATGGATCAATTTTGACATTTTAGGGTTTCATGAACCCTAATTTATTTGTGGATCATGGAGTTGAAAAAAATTTCAGGGGAAGATGATATTGATGCTAAAGAATGGTGGCTCCTTTTGTAGAATCATTTTATAAAAACTTTTGGGCAAAGATGATTAACTTCTTTTTTGTCTGGGCCTGCACTAGATTGGTTTGATTAGTTGAGTTGTACAGAAAGGTTTTCTTCATGGCAAGAAATGGAAAAAAAAAATTAAATTGTTGGGCTATAAAACAAGAAGAAGAAATAGAAGAATCGGTAGAAGAAAAATAAGAAGAAGTAATAGAAGAAGAAGCAAATGAAGAAAAAGAAGAAGAAATAGAAGAATCAGTAGAAGAAGAAGAAGAAGAAGAAGATAAGGGTTCAAATAATTTGGATCCAAAGAAATTTGAGTCAATTTTTCAATTTCATGGATGCATTCAAAAGAAGAAGGTAGTTGTGTCCATAAACCCTACTGTTTCTATTCAAATTTTTGCTTTTTCAGATTCAAGAGAGAGAAGAAACTAAAGAATAATGGACAAGGCATGTGAAGTACCTGGATGAAGATCGCGCACCGTAATCCAGATGCTTGTGAGCACCCCTCTTTGGCTGTGGAGGAATGACACCTGCAAAGAAGAAGAACTTGGACAAGAAAACGTTAGATAGATAGACAGTGGGTTGCCAAGCAAAAGCTTGTTCCTGAAAGTGTGAAAACTTCCTCAAGGGAGGTCAACCCACTGATAACAGACAGATAAAAGATCAAGGAAAAGCAGAATGCCAGAATACAGAAGTGATAAGCAAGTTAAAAAAGAAAGAAAAGACAAAATGATTACCTGAAAGGAGTAGTCGGGCTGATGACAGTTGCCGAGGTCAGAAATGTTGCCGCTGTCGGTTATCGGTTCTGCCGATGTTGGTTAGTTTGCCGACGTCGGTGGGGGTAATGACCGGCGTCGGTCGGGGCAATAGGCTTGGACAGGGTTTAGGCAGGTTCTGGGCGAGTTTGGATAGAGTCCAGGCCGGGCTTGGTCTGTGGACGGGTCTGAATGGTCTGGGAGAGTTTGGTTTGAGGATGGTCTTAGTCAGTTAGGGGGTCAAAAGGACAGAGAGGGACAGAGAGAGGAAGATGCACAGAGGACAGGGCCTGAAAAGGCTTTTCAGCCTCCCAGGGAGAAGAATAGAGGGAGCAGGAAACAACAGATATATTAGATAACTGGAAGTTAAAGAAATGAAACAAAATGAAATAAACACTGTGCTTACCTTTTTGTTTGCCGTATGAAGAGTGGGAGAGCCGTTGTTGGAGCCACAGAACGCTTGTTGCAAGAGGAGATTCTTGGTCTAGAGCCTTTGCACCTGTTGCTGCTGTTGCACGAGGTCCAAATGGAGAAGAGATGAATGCCAAAACGCCAAGAGAATGATGTTTTCGAGCTCAAGGGTCCAGGGGGCTGCAACGGATGTAGAAAGGGGTAATGAAGGCTACCGACGTCGGCAGTTTCACCGACATCGGCCGAAGGGTCGCCGACGTCGGTGGTCACAGAATGGGGACAGAGGCTAAAAATAGCCTCTGCCCATTCTTGCACGCCGCCGAGCGAGGGGGTGTGGGAAGAGCTGTTATGAAGACACTTAAATGGGCGTGGGGGGAAAGATAATGAGGGGATTTGACATAATAAATGCTAGGGGGAAGGTGGAGGGATTCAAGGGAGGATCTAAGGTGGCAAGGGTGAGGTGGAAAGGGGGCCACTCAATTAAAATACTTAAGTTATTTTAATCAAATGGAGAGGACCAAGGCCAAGGGTTAGGATAGGGGTTTAAGGCGAACAAGGGGGAGTACCAAGGTGCAGACACGTTTGCGGTGTCTACATTTGCCCCTTTTTGTCTTGTTGGTTGTTCTTGATGAACTGCAAGACAAAAACAGGAGTTGGTTGCCCTAAGAAAAGGATGAGGTGTTCCCCCCTCAAAGCGATAGTCGAGAGAAGGGAACCAAAGATCGAGTGTCGATTTGACAAAAAAATGGATAGAAGAGAGTGAGTGAAAATGCTGCAGTAGTCGTGATTGCACGTAGTCCACTTCACGGGAGGGTCGGGTCAAATTGTCGCATGTCGAGGGTCAAGGAGTGCCAAAATTGAGGTAACCGGGCCCCAGCATTTAGTCGTCTGCTGATCGGGTCACTCAATCTAAGCTGAAACTCCAAATGGTCATCGTGTTCCAGGTATCCCAGGCTCAGGAAGTGCTCCCAGAGACACGAAAAAGCCACAAGTAGTAGGGATCAACTGGCTCACGATCCTATACTTGCGAAGGGTCAAAAATAGTCTGTGGACAATTCTGTTAACTAACCGTGAGGTAACACACACACAAAAACAACCAAGGCAACATTGTCTTGGAAGTGGTCGAAGGTCGAAGGATGGTCATTGGTTAAGGGAATGGATGGACGAAAGGATGGGGCTGAGCTAACCTCAGAAAACATCATGTGATCTGAGTGTTGCCTACATAGCCCTTGTGTGAAGGGCCTCAGGCCAATGTAGTTCTCCCTAAAAGGGAGGAAGGGTCAAAGAGATTGATTGGTCTTGGTCAAAGAAAATGATTGGTCTTGGTCGAAGAAAATGATTGGTCTTGGTCAAATAAAATGATTAATCTTGGTTAAAGAAAATGATTGGTCTTGGTCAAAGAAAATGATTAGTCTTGGTCAAAGAAAATGATTGGTCTTGGTCAAAGAAAATGATTGGTCTTGGTCGAAGAAAATGATTGGTCTTGGTCAAAGTTGTCGATAGACTGGTCGTGGTCAAGGTCAAGGTCGCAGAAGAGAAGGTTTGTCCATCAAAGAGACGAACAAATGGGGGTGGTCGAGCTAACCTCAGAGGATGTGTTATCTGAGTGCTGCCTACATAGCCCTGGTCATAGGGCCTCAGACCAATGTAGTTTGGACTAAAGGTCTGATTGATCAATGATTGGATGTGGTCAAGTGTCAAAATGATGAGGGTAAGATGATGCTACAGATGTCACATGGGCCGAGGGGCTTTCATCCCTAGCAAGTTTCCGTAGTCATGATGGATGCATGCTAAAAATGAATGGAAGTCTATTTATGATTCAACAAGTATTGGTTTATGCCTAACATAAATTGGGTCTGGTCGGTAGTTCCCATGTGTATTGGTGTCCATGGAAACTATGTGAAATGGACTAGGATGATGCTAGCTGAAAATGATGAAAAATGGCTTGGTTTGAGTTGAGTCGCCAATTGATGCGGTTAAATGTGACCAAAGTGTAGAGAAAAGATGAAAGGCAAATTGCTCTTTCATTGACAAGGACCAAAAAGGAAGCATAGATAGGGGTTATTAGAACCAAAGCCCTGTTCATGCATTACGTCGTTGACCAGTGTGGTGTTATAACGGTAATCGAATCACTTTGACATTAAAGTGAGCTCGAAGTCCCTTGAGCAGGTGATAGGATAGGAGGATAGGGTAACCCAGTTTAAGAGCAGGAATAACCTTGCCCCTTTTTATAGGAGACCCTGAGACAACTACAAGCCAAGTCCATGACCCATTTTTTTTTTTTTGGTGCAGGCTGATCGATGCGGGAAGCCTACATAGAGATGTCTTTTGATGTAGTGGTCATGTTGCGAAGCTGATCAATGCGGGAAGCTTCTAAGAAAGGTTGCTATTTGTAGCAAGATTTAGTCATAGCCATCCTTCGAGGGAGTGGTCTATATTTTTGCTTTATAATGTTTGATAAGTTGGCCTAGCTATCCTTCGAGGGATCAGTCTAGTAATACATCAATGATAGTACAGCTATCCTTCGAGGGAGCAGTCTGTCTTTTTGATTTGATTTTGTGACCTTGGATATGTTTTGACATCTTGATGTATATATTGATTTTTTGATTAGAGTCATGGACAAGGCTGCAGAAGTTCAAGGACTCCCCTTTTATTAGGACAAAGCATCCATACATCATAAAAGGGTTGTAGAGGACTTGTTAAAGGGAAATAGGGTTGAAAGGGATGAGGATCAAGAGGACGAAGATTGCTCAGGGGACGAGCTCAAGTTACGTGTCAAGTAGGCGAGTACTCGACTAACAGAAGAATGGTCGAAGATGCAACGCATTAAGAGGCTCAGGTTCTGGCTGTCTGTCGAGGGAGGATAGACGATAAGTCCCTGACCCATACTTGTGCGTGATGGTAAAAGGTCCAAGCCAATTGGGGGAAAATTTGCCTTGTTTATTTCGCTCCATATTGGTCACGTGCTAATTCTCTTTGAGGACGAGGTCTCCGATGTTGAAGTCTCGTTCTCGCAAATTTTTGTCGTAGGCCCGCTTTATGCGACTTTGGTAGACATGGAGATGATTGAGGGCAGCAAGACAGCGCTCGTCAAGTAACTCAAGTTGAGCTAAGTGATCTTGACGAAAGTCGTCGTTGGAGAGAATGTCATGCAGGGAGATGCAGAGAGACGGGATCTATACTTCGAGAGGTAAGACAGCCTCTGTTCCGTACACGAGGGAGAAGGGAGTAGCACCCGTAGAGGTTCGGATGCTAGTGCGGTAGGCCCACAAAGCGAAGGGAATATGAATGTGCCAATCCCTTCCTGTATCATTGACCACCTTCATGAGAATTTTGGTGAGAATTTTGTTGGAAGCCTCTACCTGCCCATTTGCTTGTGGGTAGTAAGGCGAAGAAAAGCTGAGTTTGATGCCAAATGAGTCGCATAGTTTTTGGACAGTCTTGTTTTTGAAGGACTTGCTGTTGTCGGTGATGATTTTGTGAGGGACACCAAAACGACAGATGATGTGGCTGCTGATGAAGTCGACAATTTTGTCAGCTTTCATGGAGACAAGAGGAATGGCTTCCACCCACTTGGTGAAATACTCAGTGGCAGTGATGATGGACTGATGACGAAGAGACGAGTGAGGGTTGATCTCACTGATGAGATCCAAGCCCCACTGAGAGAAAGGCCAAAAATCTTGAGCGACTTGCAAGGCGTGGCTGGGGAGATGAAGTAGGTTAGAGTGCTACTGACACCTGATGCAACGTCAAACATAGTCGCTATAGTCTTGATGAAGGGTGGGCCAATAATAACCCAGGCGAAGGATGCGCTTGGCAACCGAGTTTCCACTGAAGTGTCCACCACAAATCCCGTCGTGGACTTGCTTTATGGCTTGAGAAGCTTTAGTGGAGGTTAGACAGTGAAGAAGGAGGCCGTTAAAGCCTCATTTATAGAGAAGACCTCCTAGCATGGTATAGCGAGCTGTGCGCTTGATGAAAGCTTGCCGCGCATTGCTAGAGAGGTTGGGAGGAGTGACAGAAAGAGACAAGTAGTCTACAAGTTGCTTATACCAGTCATCTCGTGGGCTAGAATTGATAGTGTTGATATGGTCGATGTGAGGAGAGATGTATGAAGGCAAAGGTACATGATGCACTGTGACAAAAAGGCGAGATGATGATGATGAGGACGGGATATGCGAAGCAAGAGAAGCCATGGTGTCAGCAAACTTGTTCATAGAGCGTGGAACAGTCTGCAAGAGGTGATGGTCGAAAGATGATAAAAGAAGGTCAACACGATTCTTATACCTCTGTAAAACTTCATTTTTATAGAGATATGAACCGTTAACTTGATTAACGACGAGCTGCGAGTCGCCGAAGATGTTGATCGACTTGATGTGGAGAGAAAGGGCAGTCTGAACTCCCAAAATTAAGGCCTCGTATTCAGCCATATTATTGGTACAATCAAAGTCAAGATTGAAAGATAGAGGTATGGGCTCCCCTTCGAGTGGGATGAGGATGACCCCTGCACCCCCACCGAGTTGACATTTGGAGCCGTCAAAGAACATGGTCATTTGGTAGACGGTGTCGTCGGCGGAAAGGGTAGCGATAGAATCGTCAGGAAACTCACAGTGTGAAGGTTGGTTGTCGGAAAGAGGGGCATCTGCCAGTTGGTCAGTGATGGTTTGCCCCTTGATAGATTTCTGCTGGATGAATTCAAGGTCAAACTCTGCAAGCAGCATGAGCCACCGAGCCATACGTTGATTCTGATATGGCTTGGAGTGCATGTACTTGAGAGGGTCGGTGTGAGTGATGACAAAGGTTTTGTGGTTGAGAAGATAGTGGAGGAGCTTGGTGGTGGAAAAGACTAATGCCAAATAGAGTTTCTCGATATGAGTATACCGAGTTTCATAGTCGACCAGTGTTCGGCTGATGTAGTAAACCGCTTGCTCACGATGATGCTCGTCTCGGTGCGCGATCATGGCACCTAACGAATGGTTGGTAGCAGAGATATAAAGGTAGAAGGGTTGGTCGTCTTTAGGTGGAATGAGGACTGGTGGAGAGACTAGATAGCTTTTGAGGGCTTCAAAAGCCTCTTGACAGTCCTTATCCCATTTAAAGGAGACGTCCTTCTTAAGGAGGTGATGGAAAGGTTGGCAGTGGTCTGAAAGCTATGAGATGAAACGGCGAATGGACTGGAGCTTCCCTTGTAGACTGCGAAGCTGCTTGAGATTGGTCGAGGGTGGCATTTCGAGGATAGCGCGGATCTTGGCGAAATCTATCTCGATACCACGGAAGGAAACGATGAAGCCGAGAAGTTTGCCTGAGAGGACCCCAAAGACACATTTCTTGGGGTTGAGGCGGACATTGTATTGAAGAAGGTGAGAGAAGATGATTGTGAGAATGGTCAAGTGGTCGCGGCGAAGTTTGGACTTGCCGAGAAGGTCATCCACATAGTCCTCCATGATCTTGTGGAGGAGATCATGGAAAATGTAGGTCATGGTGCGCTGATAGGTGGCACCAGCATTTTTCAAGCCGAAAGGCATGACTCGATAGCAGAAAGTCCCCCATGGGGTGATAAAGGTAGTCTTGTGCTGATCTTCCGGTGTGATCAGAATTTGATTGTATCCTGAAAACCCGTCCATGAGAGATAGCATCTCATGGCCAGCCGTGAGATCAACAAGCTGGTCAATGTTAGGAAGAGGAAAGTCATCTTTAGGACAGGCTAGGTTAAGGTCGCGATAGTCCGTGCAGATCCGAATCCCCCCAGTTGCTTTAGTAACTGGGACGATGTTAGAGACCCACTGTGAATAATCGATGGGTTGGATGAAGGAGACAGAAAGAAGGCGTTGAAGTTCCTCTTTGACAAGGAGTGCAACGTGAGGATGCATCTTTCAAAGCTTTTGCCTAACAGGCTTAGCCTCTGGTTTGGTGACAATGTTATGGGTAGCAATGGTGGGGTCGATGCCAGGCATGTCGCTGTAAGTCTAGGCAAAGGCCTTGCTATGGTTGGAAAGGAACTGGGCATAGTCAAGCTGCTCCTAAGCGTCTAAAGATTGGCCAATCTTTAAGACGTGAGGAACATCAAAAGAAGAAGGGAGGTTGATGTCAATGGTGGATTCATTTAACATAACCTGGGTCTCAAAAGGGAGGATACGCTGGATGAAAGAGTCGTCGGCACCCATGTAGGAAAGGATGGCGTTATCGTCAATGCAATGGACAGTGTGAATGGTTGCCGACTCATCTTCTACCATGCTAGGAAAAATGAGAGGGAGAGACCTGGACACCCTATTGAGCTGATAGGTCAGGGGTTCCAGGTGGACGGTGTTTATGGAAAAAAAAAACTAGGAGGGATGGAAACCACCGACTCCATAGGTGACGAAGGAGAAATGGGCGAGTCTGGAGGAGATTGGTCGATGGTTGGCTCGAGACAGAGGTCGAAAGGAGCCTGAGTGGGGTCATGATATCCCAGGCCATACCGTTTCTTGACATTGTCATCATTGAGCGGCTCGATGGGCTGATGGGAGCCCTGCTCATAACGTCCAAAATGAAAACCCTTCCATGCACACCTGTGAAGGTAAGTGTGTGCAAAGGTGGGGTTGCCAAGAAATGAGAAATCAGATGTGAAAGGTTGGGGTGAAGAAAGGGAATTGCCGTTGGTAGGAGCTTGATTAAGCCCTCTGTAGACAAAGTTGGTTCGGAAGTGAGGAGGACCATAAGGCACGACCATCCCGATCTGATGGTCGTAATTGGGACTAAGATGAAGGCGTCCATACTCTTGTGGAGTTTGGAACATGTCTAGGGTCAACAAGCGATATTCCCCAAGTGATAGTCATTGGAAAATATCTTCCATGGGGTCTTTGGTCGGCGCTTGAAGAGGAGGGGTGAGGGCGACCGCCGATTGCGAATTGGTCGAAGCTTCCACAGATGGAGGCAGTGCTGGAGTTGACGATTTGATGGGAATGAGGACATCGTTGGGACGGTAGGTGGTGTTGCAAGTCTTGAAGGGTGAAGGGTCAGTGGGAATGTTATGGACTTGCCCGTCATGCTCAAACTTCACACAACGGTGCAGGGTGGAGGGTATACAGGCCATGGCATGGATCCAAGGTTGGCCTAGTAGAAGGTCGTATTGAAACTCTCCTTCGATGATATAGAAGAGCTCTGGGACTGTGCGTGGACCAACACGAATGTGAAGGATGACTGTGCCAATGGTCGTGGTGGTGGTGTCATTGAAAGAGCGTAAGATCGCGTCAGTTTTGGAGATGCAATTCTTGGGAAGAGCCAGCTGATCAAAGGCATGGGTAGAGATAATGTTGATGCTAGTGCCGCCGTCGATCATAACACGTTTGATGTGTGTCCGATCAACATAGGCAGTGATGAAGAGGGCGGCGTCCTGATCTTTCGTGTTAGATCTGGGAATCTCAGAATCGCTGAATGTGATGGAGTTGACAGGAGATAAAGAATGGACGAGGGCAGCGAGTGGTTGGGGGTCCTCGGGTTGGACCTCCACTGCCTACAAGGCTTGGATAAGGGCTTGACGATGGTGAGGCAAGGTTTGGATAAGGTCATAAAGAGACATCTTCAAAGGTGTCTGATGAAGCTGCTTCAGCATGGAGTCGTGAATTGGCCCAGAAGAGGAAGACGAAGAAGGTTGGGACGCGCCAAGGATAGAAATTTTAGGCTTGGGTGCAAGAGGTGGCTTGACGAAGGGATAGGTCAAAGGAATGGCAGCTTTTTCTTTTGCCTTGTCCTTCTGCGACCTAGTGGTTATACAGATAGCATTGATTTCGAAAATAGGAGGTGAGGAAGGGGTCATGTCTTGCTGGTGAGATGTTGGCGTGGTAGAGGAGATTGGATGGGAAGGAGTCGGGGTCTGGTCAAGAGTGTCCTCAAGGAGAAGAATTTCTTTCTCCATATGGCGGCGGATGACGGCTTTGAGGGCACAACAAGTCTTGGTGTCATGTCCCGGTGTACGATGATATGAGCAAATTTTCGTATCGTCGAACCAGGAGGGCTTAGACCCGAGAGGTTGAAAAGGCTTGATGGGCGGAAGGGTTATGTCAGAGGTCTGCAGAAGTCGGTGCAATATCAACGAGTATGAGCCCAATAGAGGGTCCATGCTATTTGATATGCGCGAGGTTGGTGACTTTTGCTTAGGTGAGGTTAGACGAGGTTTCCGTACCACCTTATGGGTTGATGGCACGGTGACAGATGGAGACGGCTCTTTTTTGGTGATTGGTACCGCCTTTTTGGGAGAGAGACGGTTGGAGGTAGGCAGAGGAAGCAAAGGAGGCAACGAGTTTTGTTTGAAGGCCGGAGTGGGAAGGATGCTGGTCAAGGTCAAAGGATGGGGGCCCAAAATGGATGGCAATGGTGACGGAGAAGGAGGCGTTCGTTTTTGTGGTTTGGCAGTCCTCTTCGACTTGGTTGGAAGAGTACTGCTGGTCGAGGTCTGGCCTAGGTCCACCTTCACTTGCGGGTGAGTGAGGGTGGAGACAGGACGAACGCCAAATGACTTGATGGGTTTAGACGAGGTAGATGCAGGGTTCGGTTTGGACGCGTTTGGTTGAGGTTTGAGAGTCTGGTCTTTGTCAAGAGTCTGACGAGATTCTGCCTTGGGAGGATTAGCAGCATGTGATGAGAGGGCGCGGGTATGTTGAAGGGCTTTAAGACGCTCCCACAACACCTGAGGCGTCACTTTTCTTGGAGGGAGAAGCGCGATTTTCTCCACTAACCGGGAAAATGGCTGAGAAGAAGATGTTGATGGTTGTGAGGTTGAAGACGAGATGGGTGTAGTGGTCTTAGACGCTTAGTGTGGTGAAGTCATGACAGATTTAGATGAAGACAAAGGGGAGACAAGTTCTTCCCTGGGTGGAGAAGAATCTGAAAAGTGAGGCTCCCCGAGCGGGTAAAGGGCAGGGCTGATGGTGCCCTCCACTTGTGGCTGAGGAGTAGGAAGGGTCGGGTCCTCCATAGGTAGTAGAACGGAGGATGGCGAGACCGGTAGTGCTGGTAAAGCTGAGACATCCTCCAAGATGAGAGAGGTCGCCAGAGAACTAGCCAGGGAGAGAGGTTCGTCCACATGTGATGGACTAATTGATGGACTAACCTCTTGAGGTTGATTGGGGACGAAGGGAGAGACCGTATTGACTGTTCGAACGTTGTGCTCATGATTGTCATCAATTAAGGTCTGGACGTTGTTTTGAGTTGGCAGATGATTGGGAAAAGGTTGTTTGAAGATGTCAATGGCCTGATTAGGGGGTGCATTTGGATTGTCTAAGATGAGATCCCCCTTTTCAAGCATGTCTTCTTAAAGGTTTTGCAGTTTTCCGTGTCATGGCCCTTAACATGGTGGAAGCTGTAGAAGTCATGCTCCCTATACCACGCAGGGATGGCGTGTGAGGGATTGAATTGCGGAGGAGGTCGGGCTTGAGGGAGATTGAGGGCCCCCTGCTTAACAAGCTTGTCCAGCACAGACGCATATGATTCTCCGAGAGGAGTATATCATCATTGTACGTATCTCTGTTGGAACTGGTGAGTGGCGCTCTGAGATGTGGATGGCTCAGGCTGCTTGGTCGAAGAAGAGGAAGGTCTAACAACCACGGCATTAGCTGAAGCCTTGGATTTAGAATTGGATGATGATGGCTTGGCAGAGGAAGAGTCATTGGTCTTAGAGCTGGGATTCTTGTTCCGCAACTTGACTTTATTCTCCTCGATGGCACACAACTCAAGTTTACGGGCCATCGTGAAGGCCTCGTCAAAAGTGCAGAAGGTTTGAACCCTCAGGGTGGAAGAGATATGTTTGGCACAGGCTTGGGAAAAGAGTTCAATAAGCTCGGCCTGGGGTAAGGAAAAGGAGAGTTGATTGATGAGGCCTCTCCATCGAGCAACGAAGTCGGCTATGGACTCGTCCTCGAATTGTCGGATAGAATAGAGGTCCGTGATTGAGACCTTCTTGGTTATGTTGATGGAAAAGTGATCGAGGAAAAGCTGAGCCAATTGTGTGAATGAGAAGAGAGAATGGCTGGGAAGGGAGCTGTACCAGTCAAGCGCAGCACCCGAGAGAGACATAGGAAACGTGCGTAAAAGTAACGCATCGTCATGGCTAATGAGGTAACAGGCATGTCTGAATGCCCGCAAGTGTTGCTGTGGGTCTTCCTTGTTTTGAAAGCGAGAAAATTTCATAAGCTCCCACTGGCTAGGATATGGCCTGATTGGGACAGAAGGGTGAATGGGCTCGTTGCAGATCTGCTCATATGAGAGAGCATTGCGCGAGCCAGAAATAGATGTCTCTAGACTAGTCATCTTGTCCATCAGCATTTTGATGATGTCTGCCGATGGATTGATGGGTGGCGTGCCCCCTAAGTTGTAGGGCACTTGGAAGAGGCTAGGGGAGGTATGCGACATAGTCGGTTGTACAATGTACGGATGACTAGTCGTAGGGGCAAAAGTGGAGGCTAAAGGTGGTTGAGTAGAAGACATAGCTAGGCCCGATGTTGCCACGAGAGGTTGAACTGTGGTAACAGGGGCCAATGGATAAGAGGCCACCCTGGTGTTGATAGGGGCTAGGGTAGGCGGAATAGAGACGATAAGGTTTTGAAAAGGAATGGATAGCGATTGAGCGGGTTGAAGTTGACAGGGGGCCGGAACCTCGGTGGAAGTGGGCCCAATGATAGAGGGAGAGGCCACACCTAGAGGATTGGTCAATGTCTGAGTCTGGTCAGTGGTCGAAACGATGGCTCGAGTGTCCAAAGGTTGAACTACAGATGTTGTCGATACAGCCGTAGTTGCGGCAAGGGAGGTTGGCATTTCGTAGATTGGATTGCCCAAGGAGTCTCACGTTCGGCTATGCGCGAGATAGTGTTGCAAGGCCTTGACGTTGAGGTCCAAGAATCGTTCGAAATCTTGGTCCCCTTCTTGGACAATGGGAGTCTGCGGTGGGGTTGGACGAATGGGAGTTCTTTCGGTCTCCGAGTTGAACTCCATTGTAGGCTTGGTCGCGGATGGGGTAGACGGAAGTGGTTGACGGCTAGCGTGGTTGACAAGAGCCTTGGCTTGGCTACGAGTCAAAACCATGTAAGGCAAAGAAGGTTCAGGCTTCAAAAACTGTGTTGTTCAGTTTCAAAAAACTAGGATGGAGTCTTTGGCAGAGAAGGGACAGGTTTTAGGCTGCTGGTTTTGAAAAAAAAGAACAGTGACAGAGACCGACGTCGGTTGAAAAACTGATGTCGGTTAGAAAGATGGCCGATGTCGGTCAGATAACCGATGCTGGTAAAGAGGAAAATCGACGTCGGTAAAAGAACTGATGTCGGTGACAGGGGAAAGCCGACGTCGGTGGTAGAACCGATGTCGGTGACTGTGTTTTCCAGAGAACCAAAAGATTTGAAGATTCTTGGAAAAACAATGAAGAAAGCGTCCTCACTCACTCAAACAAACAGATGAGAAGAGGAAAACAGAGAGAGACAGACAAGCCTAAGCGATAAATCCTAGGAATTAACTCTAGAAGCTGTGGCTTATGCCTTAGATGAATGTTTGGGGAGATTGGCTGCAAGAAGGGTCCTAGAAGAAGGCAATCTAAAGATGGTTTCAGGTGTTGTTTTAGGCGCTCAAAAATCTGTGTTAGGGTCTGGTACGTGGCCTGGTGCTAAGGAGCAAGCTCCCCTCACTTCACGATTCCAGTGGTTAGCTGGTTTTGCTTAGCCAAGATATACCTCGCCTAGAGTTTATCCTCCATCAGAGAACGGAGTGGGCTTCCCCCTTGGTGATGAAATCCAAGTAGGGTCACCGGGATGGGTAAGGTATCCGCTGGGGGATGAAATCCCAGTCGGGCCTTGTCTCAAGTAAGTTTTATGTTCATTTTAGTGCATGTGGTTTGGTAGTGTAACATCAAGTGTCTACGGTTCATTCAATATGCATCTAAGTTACTAGATGTGGACTACGAAGATGCAAGCACAAGCAGAGATGAATGCAAAGTGTTTTAATGCCCAAGTCGAAATGTGATGTTTGGTTATGAAGACAAGTTTGAGAAAGGGTTGAGAGTATGATGTTTAGACTAGTCTAGAAATGCAAGGAAGAAAGATTCATTTTAGTCCTGCTTATAGTGTCATTGAGAAGAAAAGAAGGAGGAGAAAAGGTAAGAACCTAATGCTCCTAAATGAATGAAGAAGAAAAGGAACCCAGGAGGAACCTAGGGTCCCACCGGGTGTGCCAGAATGTTTCTATTCAAATTTTTGCTTTTTCAGATTCAAGAGAGAGAAGAAACTAAAGAATAATGGACAAGGCATGTGAAGTACCTGGATGAAGATCGCGCACTGTAATCCAGACGCTTGTGAGCACCCCTCTTTGGCTGTGGAGGAATGACACCTGCAAAGAAGAAGAACTTGGACAAGAAAACGTTAGATAGATAGACAGTGGGTTGCCAAGCGAAAGCTTGTTCCCGAAAGTGTGAAAACTTCCTCAAGGGAGGTCAACCCACTGATAACAGACAGATAAAAGATCAAGGAAAAGCAGAATGCCAGAATACAGAAGTGATAAGCAAGTTAAAAAAGAAAGAAAAGACAAAATGATTACCTAAAAGGAGCAGTCGGGCTGATGACAGTCGCCGAGGTCGGAAATGTTGCCGCTGTCGATTATCGGTTCTGCCGATGTCGGTTAGTCTGCCGACGTCGGTCGGGGTAATGACCGGTGTCGGTCAGGGCAATAGGCTTGGACGGGGTTTAGGCAGGTTCTGGGCGAGTTTGGACAGAGTCCGGGCCCGGCTTGGTCTGTGGACGGGTCTGAATGGTCTAGGAGAGTTTGGTTTGAGGATGGTCTTAGTCAGTTAGGAGGTCAAAAGGACAGAGAGGGACAGAGAGAGGAAGATGCACAGAGGACAGGGCCTGAGAAGGCTTTTCAGCCTCCCAGGGAGAAGAATAGAGGGAGCAGGAAACAGCAGATATACCAGATAACTGGAAGTTAAAGAAATGAAACAAAATGAAATAAACACTGTGCTTACCTTTTTGTTTGCCGTATGAAGAGTGGGAGAGCCGTTGTTGGAGCCACAAAACGCTTGTTGCAAGAGGAGATTCCTGGTCTAGAGCCTTTGCACCTGTTGCTGCTGTTGCACGAGGTCCAAATGGAGAAGAGACGAATGCCAAAATGCCAAGAGAATGATGTTTTCGAGCTCAAGGGTCCAGGGGGCTGCAACGGATGCAGAAAGGGGTAATGAAGGCTGCCGATGCCAGCAGTTTCGCCGACGTCGGCTGAAGGGTCACCGATGTCGGCGGTCACAGAATGGGGATAGAGGCTAAAAATAGCCTCTGCCCATTCTTGCATGCCGCCGAGCGAGGGGGTGTGGGAAGAACGGTTATGAAGACACTTAAATGGGCGTGGGGGGAAAGATAATGAGGGGATTTGACATAATAAATGCTAGGGGGAAGGTGGAGGGATTCAAGGGAGGATCCAAGGTGGCAAGGGTGAGGTGGAAAGGGGGCCACTCAATTAAAATACTTAAGTTATTTTAATCAAATGGAGAGGACCAAGGCCAAGGGTTAGGATAGGGGTTTAAGGCGAACAAGGGGGAGTACCAAGGTGCAGACACGTTTGTGGTGTCTACACCTACCAGCAAGTATAACTTCATTAACATGAATGTGGCCAATCATCTACATGTTTAAGCAAATAATATCAAAGAGGTTCAAGTAGATGGTAAGAATATTTCAATGTTTGAAGATTTGAAGCTCATTATGGAAAAATATGTTTTGCATTCAGATTTTTATGCTTTGCATATGGATGATATGGATATAGTTCTTGGACATCCATGGTTAGAGAATTTGGGAACAATGAATATTAATATTCAAAATAGGTTCATGGAGTTTTGGTATAGGAAAAAGAAGATCACTTTACAAGATGTCATAGTGAGAAAGGCACAAATAACAATCTAGGTAAATCATGAGGATGAAATTAAAACAGGTGATGAAGATCATGATGAAGATTTAGATGATATAGATAAAGACACACTACAAATGAACAATTCATCTAATCAAGAGACAAAGAAGTAAAAGGTGGATGAGGTAGAAGCAAAGGTGGATAAGGTCAAATTATTGGAAAAGGTTGAGGTATATAGACACCCACATCATCATGAGAGGAAACAATCGTGGAACCAGGTGAGGAAGTGTCATAACAACAATAATTTTGTCTGTACAGGAAATAAAATTTCCAATCATTATGGATATGGATGGAATCCAAACAAAAAATACTATGGCACATGGAATTAATGGGGAAAACACTATGACTATGCATGGAAGAATACCTACTATGGTCATGGTTGCAATCAGAGTAGCACATCAGAATATGGTACATGGAATAAAAAGAGGAATAATTATGCTTGGACACCAAAGTAGTATAATTATGATCATGAATGAAATCAGAGGAGCACAATAAAATTTGGAAACAATCTTGGAGAGCTATCACCTGCCAATTCACATATGGATGGCTAGATGATCAAGATTGGAGACAAGTGTGCAATGATTTGAAGCACACTCACTATTTGGTTTCTTCCTATGTTTCAGGGATGAAACATGTCAAGGAGGGAAGGAATGCTATGTACCTAGGGATATGATATATTGATGTATATGGGTTGATGGAGATTCCAACATGTGGCACACATCCCCTTAGTTATATGGGTACACTATATTAGGATAATAGAGTAACTTGTGGAAGTAGTATATTGGGTAATGGTTGGCCTACATTGGGATTAGGAGGTTATCCATCCATGGGTTAGATAGATGTATATATATAAGAGATGATTATCATGGTAAGGATATCAAGTAAGCATTGAGTCTTCTATTGTAAGAGGATATTGGAGTTTGTCCCCTCGAAGAGACATTATGGATTTATTCCTTCCTAAAGGAGTATTATATGGTGTTTCCCTACCTTAAGGGTATATATGCATATATTGAATAATAAAGATCATTACACATTATTACTTACAATAAACACAATGCCTTTCATTTAGAAATACTCAATGGATAATAATTGATTATCCTAGTCAATGGGATACACATGAATCCATGTTATTGATGTTAGTTCTATATTTGTACATATTAGAGTAGGATTTGAGTTCCCTAAGTGCTTTGTGCAAATGTGTTTATTTTATTTTCCTTGTGTGTTTCTTTCCTCCAAGTGTCTTTAGACACATGTTTGGTGTGGTGTTTGTCTTGTTGTCATCCATTTTAATTTTATTTATAAGGTAGGTGAGAAGTTGTACTTATATATTGACTTTATTTCCTAATGGAAGGATAAGGAAACTAATCTATTAGAATTGCATGTAGGTTACCCTTTTATATCACCAAATTATGAACCCCAAATCAAAATAGGTCAATCCTTCTAAATTCAAAATTTCCAAGGGTGTTCTTATGGATTTTTCCTATTTTTCATTGGTCCTAGAGAGTACCATATGCTCATGTTTACCCTTCTGTAGCCTTGTCTAAGTTCTATTGTTATGGACACTTATCTAATATATGAGGTCAATCAAAAGGTCTTGTTATGCCAAAGTTGGTAAAAGGTTTATTATAGGTTAAATTTATTAAAAAATGTTATTTTCATGTCAATAATGTCATCTTATCATGCTCTAACCATTATTTGACTCTAAAATTCAAAAAATCACAATTTGGCCATGTTTTGGCCAATATAGAGGAATAAGACATACCACTTAGAGAAGATAACATTTAAAATGGATTAAAAATTATGATGGTATTAGATGGAGGTCATATAATGTTCAATTTTGGTCAGAAACTAACAAACATGTGGTTTTAACCTCTTAAACAAGAAACATTATATTTTTAAGACTTTTGGGCTCTTGTATGCCCTGGAAAGATCAGTTGTCAATTGGAAATGGTTTAAAATTATCTATTGGGATACATCACATCATTTACCATATTTGAACCAAGTTTCAAGCCAAATTGATACTCCAAACACCTTTTCTCCTTTATTATTACCTTCATAAGATCAAAAAGGCAAAATTGAAATGGATGGTACCACCAGAGAGAGAGATAGTTAGGATCTAACATTTTGGACATAGGGGTCCTAATGAGCTTAAAATTAGTAGAATTAGTTATCATAACGATGTCTTATTCTTTATGACTAATCTCTAAGAGTGATAGCAGGACATTAAGGCCTATGCATCTGAGAGGGGTCTATTCTTGCACTTATTTCTCTAACTTAGAATTTGATCGAGAGGAATTATTTTTAGGGTGGTTTGTAGAGATCATGGATTTGAATTTCATGGTTGTTTCATCATCTAATTCATCTCCATGAGGTGATTTCACTTGATGGAATAAGGTTTTAGTGTATATAATATTTAAGTGGATTCTATTTCAAGTCTTTATTTTATCTTCATGGTGGTCATCTTCAAAGGTTTATAGTTCTTCATTGTTCATATAAAAACTCCCATTTTCGTGGAATACATGTTAATTTTTTTTTAATATGTGTCTATTTGTCTATGACCTTCAAGTGTACTTTATTTTGGAAACATTGTTAGTTTTGAAACAAGTTTACAAGAGTTTGATTGCTAATTTAGGATTTATTACCAGTAAGATAACATGGTGTAAGTTGATGAGATGATATTATTCTACTATAAGTGTATAAATATCAAGTGTAGATCCATAAACACACACTCCATTAAAATTTCATAACCATTTCCATAAATGCATGTTGTACATACTAAAAGGATAGTTTGAGGATGCATAGATCCATGGATAAGGTTGATACATATCTTATTTTGTATTCATTTTCCTTGAATACCTCATTGACATCGTCAAATGGAACAAAGTAACTAGAGTACTCAAAATCTCTACTCATTAAACTCATGAATTACTTAAGTGTACCTTCAATCTATACAATGGATTGAAGGTGAGTTGAGGTGATATTATATTATTTTAAACACTAAAGATTATTGAGGACTAACATGAATAAGGAAGTTGTTTGATAGACTTGAAATTTTTAAATACCCAAGAGTTGGCTTGCAACACTAAACTATCTAAATGAAACCTATAGGCTTCAATCCTAAATTCCTAATTTTGGACCTTATCAACTTACATCAACACACAAGGAAATTTTAGCATGAATACATAAGTACTATGGAGATGAAAATGGAGTTACAAACCCTCAAAGAGAAATTAGGTCTCTCAATGTCAAGATGATAATAAAACTAAGTTGACAGGATTCTTGTCTACACGTAAAGATGTGTACAGACTGTATACTTGATGGTAAGGAGATAGAGGTGTGTTTGAAAGTTTTTAAAACCTAATAAGAGAGAAAGTAAGTTATTAAAATATTTTAAAATATAACTAATTATAACAGTTAGATCTAAGCACATGAACACATTCATCACCATGGAAGAGACAATTACAAGTGACTCAGAAGTTCAAGTCATGTTTAGACTTGAAGGAAGGGTAGAGGAGTAATTGAGAATGATTTTAAAACTCAAACTAAAGCTTATCTAGGATCAAAATATTTAATAAAATGAGTGATGACAAATGTGGAGACCTAAAGAGTAAGAGCATACAACCAAAGGATCTTCTAATAGTCATCTACAGGTGGCTAATGGAGCATGTTTAGTTTTAGGCTTAAAGCTAAAGAGTTGATAGTGGAAATGATGTTTTAGAGATGTTTGATAATCCAAATAAAACTAAAAATAACTTCATAGACCATTATGATGGTTAAGACCATGAATTTGAGGTCCAAACTCTGATAATACATAGTCAAATGATCCTTGAGAAGCATCTATAAGCTATAAATAAATGAACTAATATCAAGAATTGGAGTGAAAATAGAGCATGTTCATGGTGTTTGGACCCAATTGAGATCTTTAATAAAGTTTTATAACATTGATAAGGTAATTTATGTGAGAAGGTAAGGTATAAACATCAAGGTATGTAGTCATGATGCATAAATAACACCTACAGGCTACCTACGATATGTTGATCTTGAAACATGAGTAATAAAACATGATGAAGGGACTCTGAGTTTCATCTTAGTTTTAACAATAATATCATAGGTATTTATTGAAACCAAAGAGAAACATAATTAAATATTGATCCAAACTAGTTTTAAGACCTTATACTTAGTCTAGGCATCAACACCATACACACAATCACAAGCTACATTCCATTCTTAAGGGGAATTGATGATGTGAGGCCTTTAAAGGAATTATCAAGGTATCAAATTTGGTATATAATATTTTAATTATTTTAAAAATATATACATGGTATCATCGAAGACACACCAATAGTGGAGATATCCATCGTTTTATCTCAGACTAGGTTGACTCTTTGGCAAAGGGCATCCATGAGGCCTAAGAGATCTTCTTGGAATCAAAACATGGAAAAAACATTTGAGAAATCATTGATATAAATTGAGTAAATTAACAATAATATAATAGGTTAGAATAAAATTCCTATTTGGAACCACACTCAGGTTTCCATGCATGTGCCCTTGAGGGCTAGCAAGAAGAATATAACTCTTAAACCCCAATATCCTGACCAGTGTACCTTAATCATACATAGGGGTAATGAAGACTAAAAAATAATTTCAAATCATTGATAGGGTTTTTTTATAGGTGTATGACACTATCACATCATTGGTAATGAGTTTCAATACCTAGAACACAAAGTAGGGCAGTCTCAAAGCCTAAGAACACTAATTAATCCTTTAAAAGAACAACTTCAGATGCTCATACCATTGTCCACACTTTACATGGGATTAAAATAATTATGAATTATTTAAATGGGTATATAAATAATATTTTACAATTAGAATGAGGTAATTTAATGATCTACTATTTATGAATAATTGTTAAGACCTCAAACAGGTCTAGAACCTCTCTTAAACCTTAATAGTGACTAGTCATGGGAAAAAGAAATAAAATTCACACTAAAATCCACATTTTTTTGATCGCTCAAAGGAGGTTCCTCACATGTACTTCACTTTTATGTACTAATATATAGACTACCCAAATTACCCTATTTTTACATATTTTTTGTGTTTTATAGTTGTTATGTGAAGGGGAGAACTTAAAAATAATGGGATGATGTCTTTTGATTATTTTAATTGACATTAAATTAAAAAAAAATGTACGGGAGATTATATAAATGATCAAACTAGGTCTATTTTTCAAGGTAGTCTCAAATAAACTCAAAATGAGAGTAGGTGGAAGGCCTTTACTTGGTTTGCATACCTCCATAGTGTCTAAAGACCCCAAAATTTTAATGGAGTTTGGTGATGGCCTATGAAAATTTAATAAGATTCTTTTTATATATTTCAAAAGTATGTAATAAGTCTAGAGAAATAAAATAGGGTCCAAAGCAAAGAGCCCTAATTAAGGCCTAATTCAAGAGAGAGAAAGGTAGAAAAAATGGGTTTCCACTTGGAGTCTGAAGATAAAATTTGGTATGGATTTATAATGATATACAGGGTTAATTTATATTACCTTATTTTTTCAATATAATCTATAAAACTCCAATACAAAGAGATTTATAAGAAAAGATGTTATAAGGAAACTAGGCCTAGTGAAGACTTAATGAGCCAAATGTGGTTTAGGGATTTGGTTCAAGAAAAAAAAAAGGCATGTTTAAAACATAATAAAATATTTTAAAACCATTCATAATTTTTTTATTATCTTAATAATATTCACTTGAGTTTTAGTCCACTTGGATCAATCTAAGCATGGGAAATGGAGAGTTATAAGACATCTATGGACATAATTGATTGAATGGCATGTCATAGGGGTTTCCTTTGTCATGTAATATATAAAATTAGTTATTTTTAAGGAAAATTAATTTTTGGAAGGTCAATTTTTCACTCCTTTCATGTAATAAGGGCAATTTATAAGATTCTAGTCAAGGTGTCAAGCCATGTTGTAACTCCTGCACCACTTAGAAGGATGGAACATCTTCAAAGGCTCAAAACATGGCATGGAAAACCTCATGGAATATTTTAATAACTCTTAATTTCTTTTTAAACAGTTATCTCATGCTTGAAACTTGTCAATCCTCTCACATGCCCCTCTCTATCTTCACTATTCTCTATAAGAGCAAACAATTTTGGCTAAGTTTAGGATCCACACATTATGTATGATGAATCCCTACCAAAATTGAGATTTTAACTTACCTATTGAAGTGAATTAAATATGTATGTTCTACTTATATATTTCAAAGAGTGATTTTGAGGATGTTGTATTGATGAGTTTTTAATGATGATCATATCCTTTGTATTTGTCATTCATGTTTGATGTCTTATGCAGTTTGATGCCTTTCACAAGTCATAAGAAGTGTTGTAATTCATTTGATTGTTTATAAAATTTACAAGTCATTAGTGTTCCCATTATCACCTCTTGGATAATCATCCTATTACCCATGTAATTATCTAAATCTTCATATTGAAACACTAGTGTTGTAGGAGCTATTTAGAGTATGATAATTAGATTGTAAGTTGATATTTCATAGTGCATCTTTAACAAGTTATGGATTTCATGTTTGTTACATCACCTCCAAGTTATTTTAGTTATATTAGTAATCTTATATCTATTTTCCATGTTAAAGGAGGTGGTATTATTAGTCTATGTGTTGTATTTTGGGATCTATCCCAAAATTAAGAGGTTTGACTCACTTAGAGTTCATGCACAAATTAGATTCAATCCCATTACATAGATTAAGTTGAGAGGTCTTGAATATCCCTCTCATAGGGTTAAATTTTGAGCTATAATAGGAAGCATGGATTGGGATGAAGCTGAAAGTCTCTCATATTCAATTTTTTAGTTGTAAGGCATACATGATGTCACAAAAACGAAAAGAAATAAAATGGATAAGAAAGCTTAAGAATGTATTTTTGTGTGATATAGTAATGAGTTGAAATAATATTAGCTCATTAGTCCAAAGAATATGAATATACTTATCCATAGGGATTTATTTCTTGATGAGAAAGGTGGAGTAAGTTCACGTCCACTCAAACATCTAATATAAACATTAGACATGTAAACTTTCTAGATGAAAATAGTGGTGATGGCCAGTCAAAATTGCCAACACCACCAACTAATCCTAAATGGTATACGAGTACAATTTGAGATGTAAAACTATATGAACCTCAAAACACATCATTCACAAGACCAAGGACTCATAGTATGGCTCATGTAGCATTATATTTTGCCTTAATGAACATTATTGCATAAATATTTAAGCCCTTTATAGTCCATGAAGCTCTGGAGTCCAAATATAATAAAGATGCCATGGATTTAGAATATCAATTTCTCATGAAGAATGACACATAGATACTTGTTGATATTCCAATAGGAAAGAAACCTAGCAAGTAAAACTAGTTATTTAAGACAAGATCCAAAGTAGATGGTAGTATATACAAATATAAGGAAAGACTCATAATAAATGGATATATATTGAAATAAGGTATAGGCTATTAGGAGACTTTTGATCTTACAACTAAGATAAAGATAATAATAATGATCTTGATAACAACATTAAAAATGCCTTATTAAATGGAGATATATAGGAATAGGTCTACATGACTCAACCAAAAGGTTATGTCACACAAGGGCAAGAGAAAAATGTGTGTAAACTCATAAAATATGTGTATTTTCTCAAATAGGCTCTTAAATATTTTATATACAATTTAATTATCATCTCATGAAATAAGGATTTCAAAGGAATCCATATGATCTGAATCTCTACTTCAAAAAAAATGGGTGAGATTATTATTATTAGTGTTTATGTCAATGATCTAGTCATCATTTGAAATCAATGAAGATGATTGATGCAATAAATAAATATCTCAACCAATCATTTGACATGACATATCTTGGGCTACTACACTACTATCTTGGATTGGAAGTATGGAAAAAAGAGAAACAAATATTCATGTCTCAAATGAAGTATACCAAGACATTGATCTAGAGGTTATGGATTATGAATTGATAACTAATGAATACACCCGTGCAAATAAGGATTCATATGTATTACTTAGATCCATCACTACCATTGTATACCACTCTTTGTTTTCAATCTATTACGAGTCTCATCTACCACACATACATTAGGCCAAATATCACTTATGCTATAATCTATCATTATCAATTCATATAAGAACCAAAGGAAACGTACAAGAAAGTAGATAAGTTGGTATTGTGATATATTAGAGGAATAATGGATTATGTCATAGAATATAAGAATAATGATAACTATTCTTGCAAGGATAAATAGACATAGATCATGTAGGTTTAATTTATGAGAGAAAATCCACTTCTCGGTTTGTATGCATTTTGGGATTTGGTCAGATCTCATGGGTGAGAAATAAGAATAAATTTATTTCTCATTATTCTAATTATTAATAATATTTTTATGCAAAAGGATATATTTATGATCTGATATGGCTACATCACATACTAGAAGGATTATGAGTTCCACAAACTTAGCCAACAATTTTGAAAAGTGATAATCAAGGTGTTCTAAAACTTGTTCACAATTCATTTTTTCATAAATTCATTAAGCACATTGAAATTCAATTCCATTTTATATGTGAACATGTTTAAGAACACAATATACATATCATGTATTTCCCCACTCAAGATCAATGTGCATATGTCTTCACAATGTCACTTGTACATGATAAACTTGAGGTATTTAGAAGTTATCTCTCTTATACACTCCAAGATATGATAAATTAAAGGGGGAATCTTATAATAAATTTAACACCCTATGTTTGTTATTTAAAATTTATGTTTTTAATTTATAAAAAATCACATGTATTTTTTAGTTAATTTGTTAGTTGTTAGACTAAGTACAATAAATCTATTATGATCCTATTTCATAATTTAAAAGATTACAAATTATTATTTAGTTATATGTTCATCCTATTTTTAGGACTATTATGATCATACGTAGGATTATTTACATGGATATATAATTTAATTTGTGTAATATTAATAAATATTATTATATTTATGCTCAAAATGAGTTCTCATGTAATGTAATTGAACTACCGATAGAGGAATCTAGGGCCAATAACTTGCCCGAATCAGGCTAGGAAGGCACAAGTAAATTTATCCTAGCTTCTGACTGAGGTTTTAGGGAGGTTAAATAACATGTCATAGGCCGATTCCATCCTATATATTGGGAACAACCTTCATGCCACATCTTTGTGTTCCATATATATAAATCTCAGTTAAGTCTTGTAGGAGGTCACATGATCTTCAACCATTCATCCTACATTGGGGTTGAAATTTATAAGATATATTTTAATGTCATTAATTAAGTCATGGATAAATTCAAAGATCTTAATATATGACCTAACTAATTAGGGTACCTAGAAAACCATTATGGGTGTATGTTCTAGGAAGAATGAGAAGATGAGCTAGTGGAATCAATTATTGGTCTAGGTCTAGGTATACCAGGTCTAGGCCTTGTGTGAAAATTAAATGTTGAAACCATTAGTTTATCATGATGGGACCTAGATCTGGTGAAGGGTGTAGTAGGCTCTAAGATGTTTTATGAAAAAAATAATAGTTAAAACATCACATCTAACAAGTGTAAACAATCATAAAATTGATAGATTATGAAGCAAAATTGAAAAATAGATTTGTCCTTCATTTTTTCACTTAATATTATCTATGTTTGAGGCATGAAACAATGTATAAATCAAAAAGGAATTTTAACATAATGTACTCAAAAAAATATTTATTAAAGGCACTGAATGTTTTCTGACAATTAATCACAAGCCATACTTATAGGTCTAGCTATTGTGTGTGTTTGAGGCATACAACAATGGATAAATCATAAAGGAAGGGAAAAATGATACACGCAAAAAATATTAATTTACAGTATTATATGTTATCTGATAATTACTCATAATCCCTCCTTATAACAGAAACAATTATTCACCATGAGATTCTTTCCTCCTTTGAAATGGGATTGAGTGTTTCAAAGAGGAAAGTGGAGGATAGTGCATGGGATAAACTATCCTCTCATTAATTTTAGAAATGATTTTGGTTTAATCCAATGACTAATCAATTTAACCTTTTATACTCAAAGAGATATGATTTTTACTATCGAAGGTTCAATAAGTATACATTTGCACTCTTAATTAGTTGTTAGTTGAAGGATATTCTACTTGTCATTTACTATTGAACCACACCTCATAGATTTCTAAAGTAGTGGAAAATATTTAGGTTTTGAAATAAACTTAATAGGAATGTAAGGTAGGGAAAGAAAGCATGTTTCTAGGCATGGAAGGTGAAAATACATCAAGAACTGAGATAAATTTCCTACCATAATTATACCATTGTGAGTTAAGTTTCAACAAGATTTATAACTCAATTTTACACAAAGGGGAGAAATATGAGGAAATATGATAGAAGGCTCAATTTATAAACCCTTTAGTAGATATCAATATTAAATAATCCTATATTAAATAACACATAAATTCTTCAACAACAACATGCAAATTAGCACATAGATTAAGATATTGTAATTCAAATGAAAAGGGTTAGTAAATGGGTTAGAACAATAAAGCACATTATAACCATTATAGTCATTAAGTAACAAATCATGGTTAAAATTTGTTATCATTAACATGTAGTCAAGAACTTGAAATTATGGACAACCTTTAGTAAATAAACCACAAATTTTTTAGAAAGACATAAATTGCATTCATTAAAATAATGTTGTTTACAAAAGTATTGATCATGGCAGACATTCACAATCTATAAATGTGATGGAAAAGTAAGTGAGATTTTTAATTAATTTTGACAACATTTTGGGACTAATAATTTATAACTATAAAAATGTAATATACTTATAAATTTATAAATAAAGATGGGTCTCACCTCTAAGTAACAAGAGATTCGCATCTCGGGCCATGATCACCAATCTAGGTTAGTACAAATATATTTATTTCAAAAGAAAATAGAATATCCTTCCCACCCTCTCCAAAATATAATTTAGGACCAACTTAAATGATATGTGGATGAGCTAAAGACAAGATACCTCCAAACTATTTATACTTGGCTCCCCTGGAAGCCATCATCATTGTTATGAAGACAAAATCCCAATAAAACTTGGCCAAATTCATTAGTGACTATTAAAATATAACATATGATTGGGACACCAACCTCTGATAAAGTAAGATCTGGACATTTTTGGACACCTTGACCTATGAAACCTAAATAATGCTCATAATGAATTAGGTAGATATTTAGATCACCGTGTGGGGTCCAACCTTATTAGCCTTAGCCACTTTCTTTCTCATGACCTAATTGAAGTGGCCTAGTTGAAATATGAACTTAGTCCTTTCTAGTAGTGTTCCATATAGGTGGAATAACACTATTATGCTGATCTCTTTGAGGTAGGCCAATATATTTTTATTGACTTCTTTTAGGGGATCCACTACCATCTATTTTAGGCTTAGCCACTCCTTAATTATAGACTTCATGATCCCAACTTATCATTCATATAGGCTTATGTCTAAAGTGATCATGATATAAAATTATGGGAACATTCCCTTATGAATGATTAATTATATATTATTTCACTTGATCTCTACCAAATCAACACTCTCTATATAGGCTTCGGTTCGTTGAGTATGTGCCTTGTTGTATACCAGAGTCTCAACCACATTCCATAGTGTTTATAAATGTTATAGGAGCGTATCCTTGAATTGTCCAATAAAATCCACATGTAAGGATATCTTAACTTATGCCTATAGTTTTCATACTAACTCTTAAATGTCCACCATCAATTTTTATGAGATGTCATGCATAGCCCAGATTAACAAGACTAGGTCCTAAGCCACTTTCTCTTCTCCCATGGATGTATTCACATTTATTAGGGATAATACATATTATTTATTTTTCTAGACCCATTTTTCCCCCTCTTATATGAAATTTTTAGTGAGCATCTTCCTCGTGTTCCTTATAGCATGATTTAAGTCGCACCACACATTGAAGTCACCCTACATTATCATCTCAGGTTCTTACAACACCATTGTTATTCTTAGGGCGTAGGAGGTGTTTTAGGGTGGTGAAGATGGTTATGCTAGGTAGAGGTTGAGTCAGAAGAAGAATTATTAAATTAAAGGGATGAAAAAGGAAATTAGTGGAGGAGAAAGATTCATGGGTACATAAGGATGTAAGACAAATGAGTTATCCCAAGGGAACACACGTGCTTACCAATATATTTGGATCAAGTTGAGCTATATATAAATTAATCTAGGGAGAAGGATATTCAATAGAAAGGAGGAAATTATCTAGTTAAATCAAAATCTTGGGGCACTTGGAATAAGGGAAAAGGGAGGTATAAGATTGATGCAAGGAGTCATAGGAGGTGGTGAAAGATGAATAATGGGAACGATTAACACTTGAATAGAAGGTGACTGATGAATGGATTTCTTATTTTGGGGCCTCTTTCCTAGATCAAATTAAAACATTATAGTGGATGGAAATAAGGTGGAAAAGGCTATGGGAACTAACATAAGAACCTATTGAGAAGCAAAGGGTTCCATTAGAATATATTGAGATACCCGAGTTAAATAAGTAAGTGGACTTATTGATGGAGTTTTAACTTCACTTGTTTAGGTCACAAAACTAGTTGGTATTTGGGCCCAATTTTAATGGATGGAGGAGACATAATGAGTGTTGATTTTGGGATGGATGACTTAGATGGAAATGAAGAGGTGATGACACTATGCATCATTGAGGCTAGAGGCACTTGGATGAATTATGAAGGAGGTGAAATGGTGAATAGGGAAGGTACCACTTGAGTCGATTACTGGGGAATTTGGAAACCAAGTGGTGTCATGAGAAGTTGTTGGAGAGTGAAAAAATAAAGTAAATAATCTTCCATGGGTGATGACTACTTATCCCACCTTAAACTTGTCTTTAGGTTGATACTAAAGTTAAGCATGAGTGATTGTACATCTTGAGGTCGAGTTGATTGGAGTGGAGGTTTTTAATATTAGGCTGCCTATGGATGAACTACTTGAGGAAATGATACTTAAACTATAGGAGGTGGTGGAGGTGGAGCCAAAGGTCAAGAAATAGGAACTCTAGGAGGATAATCTTATGGAAGAAAATCTATCGAGATTCCTTATATAATTCTCCTTGAAATATGGAAAAATTCCCTAAACATCCTTTCTAGGATAGGTCAATATGGAAGGTGTAAGGCTAGCATAGGTAGATTGATGGAGTTGAGCCTCATTTATTTTATTCTTATCTTGAGCCTCAATCTTATTGAACACATCTTGATCATTAGTTGGATTCAAGTACAACTCATCATCATACTCAAGATCATGGACATAATTGATGTTTAAATAGTATAATACTTGGCTAGATAAATGTGAATAACACCATGTGGGTCCCAATACCACTGATTTTCCTTGCCTAGGGAAAGAACATCCCTTTCTACTATAATATTATATAAATGTGGGAACACTATATGATTTTTATACTAGATGGGGATCTATAGGGGTGGAAAAGCCTTGTGTTAGTTGATGATATAATTCTTAAATATTCCTTCCATTAGTTAGAATTTTATTTCATGTTATTCTATGTGGTTAAGGACTTGATATGGTAGGAATATGGGAGTATTGATATTTCCTACCATTGTAATAATAGTTTTGTCCTAAAAGTACCATTAGTTACAAATGGAGTTGAGAGAGTCTCAGATTTCCTTTAATATTCAAGGCATGGGTTCCTCATAAATGTCCATGTAAATCATATAGTATAAGGGCTCTCATATATCTCATATGTGGTTATGATAATGGTGGCCATATAGTTTTTATAAAACTACATGGACCATCTTGCCCTCAAAAACCCATGTAGTAAAATTAGAAGGTTTGAATGTGAAAGTATTTTAGACTACATCTACCATGTATACCATCATGTATAAGTTTCCTCCTCCAAAGGAATATCCCATGGCCTTGATCATATTCTAATTGATTATCCCTATAAGTTAGTGGAATTTTTCACCTTGGAGGATTATGTGGACTATGGGAATCTATAGGAAGTCAAGATGTAGACAATCACCTTCCCTGATCAATCAGTTGAGTAAGATCATCTTGATGTGGATTCCCTATTTTAAGGTGTGGATGTATATATATTCATTTTTTTCTTTCCCCTTTTAACATTTGGGTTCTCTTCCTAGTTTTTTAAGACATCATGAATCTAATTAGTGCTAGTCTAGCTAGTCATGATCACTGAATTATAGGTGACTGTAAAGTCTAGGAAGTTATAATAGAATTCGAAGGAGGATCCTAAGATATCCAATATTTCATGACAATAATTAATAGATCACACTAGATAATGAATACCATGTTATGGTTACTTGACCATGAGCATCAATTTACCGAACATGTCAACATATGGAAACACTTTTAGCTTAGTTATGGCTTAGTGCATCCCACACTTATCATATGCCCAAAGGGAATCTTTGAGTTCAGACTCATCTTTATAATCCTTGCCTAAGTATTATGGCATTAAGTTTATGGATTTAAAATTATCATTATAGTGCTCAAAATGCTTCTAACTAGGGAATGTGGTGTCTCTATACTCTTTCTTAGATCTAGGGTTCAAGGATGAGGTGGCCATTACATTTATGTTGAAATTATGTTATATGGAAAACTAAACAAAGGGAGGTCATGAAGGGCACTAGTCAGGGTATAAAAAGGTATTATATTTAGGGAGACTAGGAGAAATAATGGCCAATGATTTCATCTTAGAGAATTTAGAGGGATGCACATGCATTTCCTATATTAATGGTGTTTGTGGGCTCACTTGACATGAACTCAAATTCAAATTAGGGGATCAATTTTCATAGTCATTTCCCAATTTAGAGTTAAACAAATATTTCATGATCATTCACCACCTACTATATTTAGTAATCATGACATGATGTGGAGTGAAAAATAAAATACCATGAAATGCCTATTACACAACTTCATGATGCATAATTCATGATTTTAGTTCTACACAACAAAGGGTAAACAACCAAAGGCATGACAGGTCATAAAAAAAGAATAATAGAATCATCATACTAATATTTTTATTATGCAAGCCTTATAATAATTTCATATCAGTTATAATATGCCACAAAACTACTTCCAAGACAATGCAACATAGGCCCTTAAAACATTATAACCTTTAATACTCGCACAAGTGAATACCATTTCTACTACTACCCCTAATAGATCGTTTTACCATGATCCATAGTCATAGAGGTCATTACACCCATATTTATTTTCTAGGTGAATCCCATAATATAACATATAACTCCATCATATAGAAAGTGATTATGATTAGAATTAGATAACCACATTTCTATTTGCCAACATGAATTATTTAGCATTCACAATGAAATATTTCACACGCTAAAAATGAACATAGAACCACTAAAAATATCATCAAACAAGTAGGAACTAAACCATAAGGTTAGATTTTCCAGTACAAAATGATTTTTTTAGTATGATGGACCACCAATAAGAGTGATACTAGGTTGGAATTATATAAATAAATCCTTGACCTTACGATCCTCATAGTATATGGTCCTTTCAATTCCTTTACTCAAGAGTGAGTCATAATCTAACCAACCATATAAATAATAACTTATTAGAAGTCAAATTTTGTTATTATAGGATTATCAATCTTTGTAAACTAGGCCAACTATGGGCTATACTTATGGAGAACCAGTTGCCACATCACACCTTGATTTCTCATGGTCTCAAAATGACCAAAAAGGAATCACAAATAGTAATTTCCAAGCCTAATTAACATATCAAGGTGTAACACTTGAACCAAAGTCCTGATGTATCATTTAATACCTAATGTTTGAATAATAAAACAATAAAACTTAGTCATAACTAAGCTTGTAGTAATTCATGGTTTGAATTAAACTAGGACAACATGTAATTTAAGCCACTATTACAGTTCTAGCTATTGATATTATATATATTTTAATCTCAGCTTAGTATCCTTGCACCATATCCCATGGTAACCATGAGTATAATTTTTAAAATTACCACTACATGAATTCCTATTATTTATGCTAGCATGACTAGCTATGGGCTTCATCATAATGGGAAGTCAGCTATCATAACAAGTACTAGTCATATGGAGTCCGACTTTAAAAAATCAAATTCTAACTAAGATATTTAAAATAATAATAACAAGACCACATAATTAATCATCCTTTGTAAAAGGTTAAGACCACTTTTAACTCCATATGGGCAAGCAAGATAACTAGATAAAAATTTGGCTCAAAGATCACCAAGCATGTAATAATCTTCCTACAATGGATAACTATGAACTCATTATACTTTTATGTACCCTGATATCATATTAAACGATAATTATGCATGGTTGTATGTTTACCAACATTATTCCAAACACATACATTATTCATTTAGAGTTAATTCACACAAGCTATTTATCATTAACATGATTAGTGGCCTAAATCAGTAATTCAATTGGTAAAACACAATGTGGTTTTTGATATTTGATGCAATAAATTACAATAATGATTAAAAGAAGACTTGGAAAATAAATAAACTTATGACCCTATAATGAATTTTGGGTTATATGTCATAAGGGTAGATCCCAAACTCAATTAATATATATAAGGGAATTAAAACATGATACTATCAATTATAGCTATGTACCATTTCAATAACAACTTTATATGAAATAATAACAACAATGTTAATTATTCATCAACAATCTCCCTAATATTACTAAACAAAGGAAATGGAAAACATCCTCATCTCTATGCTAAGACAATAAGATGGTAAAATCTATGTAAAACTCAATAATCTATTGTCATTACTTTAGAAATAATGCAAGACTGTAAATCAATTCTTCATTATTAAAAATAGTTATATTACAAGTGTTATTGTTACCAAGAATGAAGACAAAGGAACTTTTAGGACAATCACCACATGATTGTACATACATATATTCTTTTCTCAACAACACCATAGAGAATATTCGATAACAAGATATAAATGACAAAATCAACCATCTATTCCTAATTAGAATTTGAATGACTTGGAACATGTTTGACTATGATTAAGCATTCAAAAGAAATATTAACATTGCATTTCCAGCCAACAATAATAAAATACTAGGTATGCAATACATATATCATAAGGTAAAGGTAACCATTATTTTTTACCAACATTGCATAGTTTTAGCCCCAGGTAAAATCATGGTGAAAGTCTTATGAATATATACTAAGAGTAAGAATTACATACTATAAAACATGGAAAATTATAATCATGATTTCTTGGTATGCATAATCCTCATGATAATTAGAAAATCTGAGATTTACATTAATTAAGGTAAGTAGAGTTAAGAACAAAAGATACTCATGAATGGTGATTTTAATATAAGTGGTGGTACATATCTACATACACACATATCAAACCAAGTTAATAAACCATTCCATATACAAAACATGTACTATTAGCTCAATTGATTGAAATATATCAATGATAACTATTATATCAACTTTAAAACATCAACAATTCAACTACAAGCACTAAAATCGCAACAAAGTAAGATGAAGAATGCCACCATAATAAGCTAATCCATAGGTCCAATATAATGATCCCAACCATCAAGGGGCCATAACAACCCCCAACCATTAGTTAGATGGTGGAGTCAAGAAACCAAATTTTATAAAAGGTCAAATATCATGCAAGACAAAGATTAGCCACTAGTCAATGAGTAAAAATCAAGCAGAAAAAACTAAGAACCACAACAACACCACAATGATCAATGCCAATGGGGAAAAACCACAATGAAATCATCAAGCCACTCACTCCATAAAAATTCCCATCAATCATGATCATGTTTTGAGCATCAGGTAGGGAATACTCACAAGAGAATAATCTTAAATATTAAAGAGGATTATATGGACCTATTCCATTAACCATTGCCACATAAGTCATAACATCAAAATACCATAAATACTTTACTCAACATAGCTAGATTAAGAGGCAAGCATTTACAATAGAATTTTGGATGTAAGGAACACCCATGACAAGCATAAAATAATCACACACCATCATTAATGGCTCATAGATTGTACAAAGAAAATTTAAAAACATATAACTAGCTGCACATTTAAACTCATATGCTAACACTAACATTTTCTAGGGAACTAAAAGCCTAACATTGCAAGCAAGGCTAAACAAAATTCATAGGATAGTAAATACACCTAGTTTTACACCAAGAGGTATAAGGAATAGAGGGTTAAAGATGATATCAATTCATAATAACATCCATATTTGAATTGTATTCAACCCGAATAAGCCAATAAGGAGTTCAAGTTATTACCGGTGTAAAGAGAGATTGATTTAATAACACTAGCAAGTTATAATAAAAAGACCAAATCTATGATTATGGCTAGAATAATTTTTTCCTATATGTTAAATCACCAACTAAGGGTTTCACAAGATAAGCTATTAGATTCACGTAGCTAAAAGGGAAAGAACCAAGATAATTCTAATTTGTAGCAATCCTTTGTTAAAAAAAATCAGCTATGTAACTTCAAAATGAAATGACCACATCTTTTCATTTTATAAATTTCAATTAAAATGAAATCCATAATTTTATTCTAAAGACAAGAGACCCAAAATATCCAAATCTAGACATTCATTTATAGCTTGAATCAAAGAGATCTCCCACAAGGAAAGGGAGATATAATGGTTAAAAGTTATTGTAGGTATAAATTAATGTTTAATAGTCCCGATAATGCAGAAAAATAAACTTTATTAACGGTCACAACCAAGGGTAGTTTGCATACTAAACCTACTATGAGCCCACATAAGAAGATAATATTTTTTAATTCATTGTAGATCTCCCATGAAGTCTAAAAAAATCATAATGGACATTCAATGTCCATTTTAACTTGCGAAGGGTTCTAAGTTACACAATACATACAAAATGCTTTGAAAAAATAATACAATTACTTACATGGTGATTTATGAGGATACCATGGCAAAGAATATAGGTTTTCCGGATTTGATTTTCTATTACCTATTAATTTGATGCTCACATCCTTGCTGAACAAACAATCTACCAACCTTCCTCCTTTATTCATCCTTTTCTCTCCCATGGCCCAGATGTACCTCTTCCCTTCTTGCTCATCCCCTCTATTTTTTTTTCCCTTTATTAGTTACCCATAACCACTTTCTTCCCTCTTCCTCCTTATTTGTTTCATTACTACATTCTCCATTTCTCTCTTTCCTCTCCCATCTTCCTATTTTTCTTCCCCCTTTCTGTAGGGTCCACCTAGTTCTACACCTATGTTCACCTCCCCCATGCTACTAATGTTAACCTTATATTGGGATATATTCAACCCATATTACAAGATAACACCCCCTAAATATTCTCCTCCTCCCCCTTAAAATATGTTGAGTGCCACATGGTTATTATGGTAAATAAAAAATAAAATATTTGCCAACTTAACCAACAAGTAGAATATAATAAAATAAGGTGGTAAACCAGATTTTTAAAATAAGTGGGGATGAAAAAACATAATAAATTTTTCTATAATGCCTTTGAGTCACTCATTATATTATAATGGCCCACGTATAAAACACACCAACCATTTAATATTAAATGAACATAAAATTAATCCCCACATGAATATATAAATATATAATGTAGTGGATAACATCACAAAAGAGTGCCATAGTCCACACCATCACTCATGACATCATACCACCATTTGAGCATTAAAACCTTCCATTAGGGCATAAAGAACATATAATTTGAGATGAAGACAACTAGGAAGGTAGAGATGTGAAAAAGGGTAGGTGAAGAGTAAAGTAAAGAGTGTGATGTCAAAGCAATAACATCAATGACTAACACAATAATAGATAAGGATTAAACTCAAGAATAACCAAATAAATAAGAAATTGATAGATGGATCTTTAAATCTCCTACATAACATTTATTACCTAACAAGGTCAAATTGAACACTCATTGACCTTTCTTTATTATCCTAACATCTTTCCCCTCTTAAAGAGGAACCACCCTGATGACTCATCAAATAGATAAGTAATACACATTAATGGAAAGATGTTCTACTTACCATGTGGCTTTATTTCATATCATTTTCCAAGTCCTAAAATATGGCAATGCCCATCCTTACATTGTTATTATCTCAATTATTACCATTTGAACAACAAATCCTTTCCTTGCATCAGGCCAATAAGCAATTCCCTTCTTAATTTATGTCATTTGCAATACAAACACATGTAAAACATGATGTGGTTGCATCTATTATAGTTTTATATTCCAAAAGTCTCCCAAATTAGATACAAATTTTCTAATTGCATGCCTTACAAGGATGTTGATTACACTATTACATTATTAAAATCAGTTAGATATATTTATCATCCAAATCTGCTCTTACCTTAGCAAATTGCATTGGCTAAAGTAATCAACTTAAGTTCATCCACTTCTGAATTTAACAATTTTCAGCCATTGGTAGGGTTGTTTAATTATAATATTTTAGAAATGCAGTATATTAAGTTGCTATTTTTTAACTTACCTTAACATTATTGACAATAGGTGTGCTACCTACACTTCCTAGCAAGGATTAAAGCCATTAGTTTATCACATCTATACATTAAATGCTTGGTACACTTTTGTAGTTTTGATTAAGAACAATCTAGTGTCAAATTTTATTATTTGCTAAGGAAGTGTCATCACATAGGACTGCAACATATATCAACATTACAATAGTCCAATCTAACCAGATTAAAACTAGATTTCCATGTCAAAAGTGTTATGTATTAAGCATAAACTTTATAACGTTCATCACAGGATGCCTTGTTCACAAAAAAAAAATCCATTTAGTACGGTTAATGTTTTTTCAACTTTACCATTCACAAGTTCATGTAGCCTCCTACCAAAACCACACTAAACATTAGAGAAACTATTCTAGGCATCACATGCAATCCTAAGGCTTACAACATGTTCTCCATTACTTGTGAGCCATGTATCCAAGAGTTATGTGGGTACCTAGGATTTCATATTACATGGCCATAATTTTTACATTGCTCTATGAGAACACAAAAATACATTTAATTCATGTTTTCAAATAGAAAAAAATATTCATTCTAATGTATCATTTTTAAGGTAAAACATGCATTACCTAGCACATGGGTGGTTCCAATCCATATGTGTGCTCTTTTAGCAAGTAAAACCTTGTTTATTATATAAGATATTCCATCTCATAAGACCCACAATGCTGCACAAACACCCATTTAATTCTTATATTACACCTTGGATATAATCACTCAGCTAACTGACATAAGCAACCAGTAAGAATAACTGACTACATGCCCATAGTAGTCAATCATGGTTCCATAAGCTTAAATTCATACCATCCAAGGGTGAGTTATCCTTGGAACAACTTTTTTGAACACTGAGAAATGTATTCATTCTAATTATTTTTAATCATCTCAAAACCACTCACCACAAGAGTGTCATATCAACTTAAACATTTTGAATAAATCCCCAAACTATAGGACCAGTTAGTGTTTCAAAAGGCTACAATAATTAAATGTCAAAAGGGTTGGCTTTTAAAAAACCTCAAAAAGGTGGTTAAAGGAACAATTAGTCCAAAAAGTGACCATTATGCATGAAGATCCCACAGAGAACTTGTCACACTCATGGTGCACACCTTGACATACATACAAAAACTCAGACAACAATGTTAAAAACATTCATAAAAATATAAGGTTCACATGGTTGATCTCAGAAGTGATGGATGTCTTACACAAGGGATTTGTCATCATTCATTTTTTCATCGTTACAACACACACACACACATACACACAAGTTCTCATACAACAATTCAGATAGAAGGGAGCAAAGGTTGAAGTCCACATAGTTAAGTACATTCACCTAGTATAGATAAGTCATAATTTTATATGGTTTAATATAAGGACAAAAATATAAGGTTTTATACAACATATAATAGTTCACCATATGCTAAAATACACTCAATTCTAGGGATCTCAAATTTACCATCACCTTCTTTCAAGGGAAGTTGTGCTCCAATAATGCCCATGAATACATATCCATGAATTTTGGAAAGTTGACAACAATTTTGGCACTTCATGGGTTAGATATCTCTTGATACCAAATAACAATAAGATATCCCCAAAACTTTATATCTTGTCAATGTAATGCATTCACATTCACCCCATTAGGCCATCCCAAGATAGTATACCTCAAATTAATATGATGGCTCACCTATAAAAGCTATCAAAGGTCACCATGACATTATTTCTTGATTCCAATAACAAGCTTATATCATTATTCTTTTATTTTAATTACTAAAACAAGTGAAAGGTTGAATTTTGATGCTTGCTTTGACATAACATCATTTTAGGAAAGGGTGAATTTAACCAAGGCTCAAGGTTAATTTTATATCATTTCATGGAAAATACAATTTCTCATAATCATTAATTCCAATTTAAATTCATAATAGACTACCTCATGGATGCTCAAACATATCCAAGATCCAAACATGCATCTTCATTGGTGCATAACTCAATGAAGATCAAATTAAACATTCCCATGGATGTAACACGTATCCATTATCATCATAACATACTCATGGAATAAAAACATACCCATAACAAAATAACATCATCATAGATGAAAAATATATACATTATAAAAAAAAAACATTTCCACACACTTACAAACTTTTAGTGTTTTAAAGGTCTAAACCACATGCTTCTTCATTTAAATCAAAATATGTCAAATGCATATAACAAGATCAAGCTCTGGTTCATTTTAAGATACTCCTACACAAGTGGATATACAAAGCCTTACTAATTTATTCAAGTAAATCATATACTCTCATCCTATTTGGCCATCTAGGTTTCAACCAAACACTTGGTCTTCCCAATGTCATAATGTCCTAGGCATCTAATGATGACTTCCCATAGAATTCAATCATGGATTTTGAATATTATTTGCTTACTTCCAAGAGCAATCATTTTTCAATAGCCTCATATTGACTTTTACATATAATTCAATAGTCAACAAGTGATGATTTCCATAATGGAACTCAATTTTGGGAAATGTTGACCCAACCAAGGCTATGGGTAAATATCATAATGTTATATATTAATCCACATAGATTAATTCTATAAATATAGGTATTTATATCACCTCAATATTTTATAACAAAACATTATTTTATTAAACTCAAGAGGTTAAATTCTTTCTTAAATTCATATCATATTACTTTCAAAGTATAACATATAACTAGGCATACAAGGCATGTAATTTCAACCATGGTTTTATATGTACTCAATCATACAATATTCCAATTTAATCTTTACAAAGGCATGCATAGTCAGATAAGTGTTATTCAACCATCAAAAAGGCATTCATACCATATTGATATAGTTTAATCTTTTGAAAGAGTATGCACATCCATACTTAGTGTATTTTCATCCATCTAAATGTATGCTAATGAAAACACAAATCTTCACAAAAGTATGCACAATAAAATAAGAGTTCAAACTAGCCATTTTGAAGTATCTATTAAAATCAATTCAATGTATCAATAACATTAGAGTAAGGATTTGATACCGGATTAAATAACCCCAAAAAAATTATTAGGATTGATATCATAGTTCAAAATAAAATAGCATGAAGGACCCATTACACAAATTCATTATGCATAATTCACCATTTTAGTTCTATACAACAATGGGTAAATAACCAAAGGTATGATAGGTTATAAAATAAGAATAGGAAAATAATCATAATAAGCTTTTACTTATGTAATATTTAAAATAATTTTATATTAGTTAGAAGATTCCAAAAAACCACTACTAAGATAATTCAACATAAGCCCTTAAAACATTATATCTTTTTATTCTCGCACAAGTGAAAACTAGTTCTAGTACTATCCCCAATAGATCATTGTACCATGATCCATAGTCCTAGAGGTCATTGCACCCATATTCATTCACCTGTTAAATTCCACCATATAATATATAGCTCCACCATATGGAATGTGATTATCATTGGAATTAGATAACCACATTCCTATTTGCCAACATGAATTATTTAGCATTCACCATGTAATAATACACATGATAAAAGTGAACATAACACTACTAAAAATATCATCAAACAAGTAGGAACTAAACCATAAGGGTCTATTACCCTGTATAAAATGAATGTTGATAGTATGATGGACCACCAAGAAGAGTGGTACTAGATCAAGATTATATAAATAAATCCTTGAAATTAGGGTCCTCACACTATATAAATCATTTCAGTTTATTTACTCAAGAGTAAGTCATAATTTAACCAACCATATAAACAATAACTTATTAGAAGTCAAATTTTATTATAATACCATTATTAATCTTTGTGAACTAGGCCATATATGGGATATACTTATGGATAACTAACTGCCACATCGTAACTTGAATTCTCAAGGTCTCAAGATGACTAAATATGCATTCCAAATCGTAATTTCCAAGACTAATTAATAGATCAAGGTTTACCACTTAACCTAAAAGTCTTATTGTATAATTTAATACCTAATGTTTCAATAATATATAAATAAAACATAATCATAATTAATCTTATATTAATTTATGCTTTGAATTAAACTAGGGCAACATGTAATTTAAGCCATTGTGATGGTGCTAACTACCAATATTTTTTATATTTTAATCTCAGCTTAGTATCCTCTTACCATATGTCATACCAACCATGCGTATAAGATTTTACAGTACCACTACATTAATTCCCATGATCTATGCTTGGTTGAATAGCTATAGGCTTCATCATAATGAGAAGGCAAAACAAGCACTAGTCACAAGGAGTCCCAATTTAACAAATCAAAGTCTAACTAA